>JARHVA010004846.1:582500-705000 GCA_037957365.1 Torreya grandis | reverse complement strand
TAATATTTCTTATTCTAGGTAATATTATTTGGATCATTTATTGTGTTCACGCTATACTTTTTGACTTTAATTCTTGATTTCCTATGTTTGATATTATGTTTTCTTGGTTTATTCGATATTAGTTAAATCCATAAATCTTTCCTGAATATAATCATGATCTCTTAGTTGTATTATCATTGTAATTCATAGATTATATACTATGTATTCCAATGGGATGATTACTTCTAATTTTTAAAATAGATCAAACTGAGTGAAACATATCACATGATTATATTTTATCCTATATACCCATAAGATCATATAAATTTGATCCTCCCAATCATATATTTACACATCACACATTTTTATAAGCATTTTTCCAAGTATTTTATTTTATGCTTCTAGCTACATATTAGTTTTTTGGTGATATGTTATGATTTTATGGTACAATATCATAAACTCATCAATCAAACCCTTAAATTTATTATTGAGTAAGTACATTCCTCTATCACTAACTAAATTCACAAGAAATACAAATATGGTTATAATATTTGGATAGATAAATTTTTATACATCCCTTTCACTATATTTTGGTGGTGTAGTAGCTTCTACTCATTTAGTGAAGTAATATGTCCAAATAATTATTTAGCTGACATGACTATGTTTACTGGGTGTATTGATTGGCCCTATGAATTAAATTCCCTACTATTGAAATGGTTTCTCAACTAACATGGGGGTGGACAAAATTTCATCTCTATGATTAGGCCTTCCCATTTGTTGAAATGTTTTTCTATTTAGTGTATATCCTAAAATAAGTTAGGCAATGACATGGCCCTTTGTAATATATTGATAATAGTAGATTATCTTACTATATATCCACATGTGATTCCCTAATGTGCCTCTAAAATAAGTTGTGGTCACTCATGATTTAAATATACTATGTGCATTACATCACCTTTACCCATTTTGTACAAAAATATTTTAATGATGATGAATAAATTGAATCTTTTAATCAATTATTATTTATCTCTTTCCACATAGTGCATAGGATAAATTCCTCCTTCAAGTAAATTGGTTATGTCTTCTATGCTTTATGGGATCACAAAGACTATAAATAAATGGGAATGTGGTGATTCTTCTTGGACTTCTTCAAGTTCTTATCCATTTCGTATTCTTTTAAAATGGTTTTCCCCAACACTTTCCCTCCCAAGCTTCACATTAATTCCAAATTGAAATTATTTAAACAACATCAACCACTTAAATGTTATCCCTTCAAACTTGGTATTTTGTATCGCATTTCATAGATCCTATTGATTCTTAAAAAAAAACATTTTTTTAAAATATAACTTAACGTCTAAAATTTTAGAGTGTAAACACCATTACCAAGGCTTTTTGTTATGTATTTTGTAATTTTTTATATAGCTAATATTTTTCAAACATTGAAATGAATTATATGCTATAATCCTCTATATCTTAGTTGGGATCAAACTCTGGTCATGGTTCATGAAGTGTCTACATGAACATGAAATGATTTTATCTAGTTTCGAAATACCAATATAGGAATTTTTACCAAACTCTTTTGTAGAAGCACAATCATTTTTGGCACTCATTAGTTTATTCAAACCTAGTGACTTTGTGTATTAGGTTCTTCATGGAAATATATATAGTTTTATATTATTTTAATAGTATCTTCTAGTATCAAGTATAACCCAAGAATGATCACACCTTTCTAGAGCTTATCGATGGCATACCAATAATAACTATGATTTTGACTTGGTTAACCAAAATACCATGGTTGCATACTATATGTCCTAAAATGAAAAAAAATTCTTCAAACAAAAATCACTTATTTATGTGAAATAAAATATGTTTAGATCAACACTATTCCAACATTAAACACAAATTACATAGTTTCTCATTGAATAAATAAAAAATATAGTATCATCAAGATTAATTTCTATGAAATCATAGATTAAGTATTTGAAAGTGGTGATCACAACCCTAGAGAACAAAACATGATAATTATTTAATATAAAATCTATTACCTTGTATTCGAAAATCCACATTCCCTTGTAAATGTAATTTTAGCTTAATATTTTATTATGAGTGGTATCTGATGGTATCCACTAAACCCATCTATAAATGAATAAACTTCATCTCCTATGATTTAATCCAAGAAATCATATATGAATGGGATTGGGAATGGATCATTAAAAAAAAATAGTTCATGGTAGTCCTCACATACTATAATTTCTCCATACTTTATATAATGAACCACTATTAGGTAAAACTAATTTTCTTTTACCACTAGATAGATAATATGTATTCCTTGCATCTTTCCCAGTTCATTCTTTGCCTTTGTTTTTATTTTGGGTGATTTTGAATATGATATGTTCAATTACTTATCTCTACGTGCATCTCCCCCAGTAAAGTGTCAACACATGTTACTTTAATTAGATTTTTTATAAATATATCCTAATAATCTTCCCATAGTTATAGTCTTTTTGGAATCTCATTTTGTGTCTAGTAGTCACTTAAATTCATAAGTTTTTGCTTAGAATTTGTCCCAATATCACCTAAAATTTTATTTGTGTCTCTTTTTATATTTTATAAGAGTCACTTGGAATTATGTTTTGTAATCTTATGTCAGTATTGCTCTTGAATATTAATATTTCACAATTATTAATCTTTAATTTGGTCCATTATTTTAACTTTGGGCTCCTCCATTTCTTACTCAAGTTCAAAAAATCCCTTAAAATAAATTTACTCATAATTGTAATTGTAATGAACCTATTCATTATTATCAATGATTCTATTCCAAGGTTTTATTATACAAATATTATTTTTGTTTACACACCTTGTAGTTTTGAAGCACTGTATTAAAAACCTTAGATGCTTCCTCTTGTGATGTGTATTCTTATGTAATATGAATAATTGTGTATTAATATTTTTAAGGGATTCCTATACAAAGGTTTTATCATATTCAAAGATAAATTACTTAATAAAGTCATTTTTGACCTATAGCCTATTATTAGTCTCCCATCTATGCTCTTGATGCATGTACCATGCTCTTCGAATAGGATACAAAGTATGTTTGAATACATGCACCTAGTATATAAGTTTTACACCATGCAAAAAATAGACATATACACATTTATTAATATGAATTTTATGCAATTGTCATTTGAATAAAAATGGCCACTCATTCATGATCATATATTCTATTTGAAATCAAGCTCATAGAAATTCTCAAGCATATTTGTAGTGTACTTGAATTGACTTATGTACTACTCACCATATTTTATCAGTACTTTTATATCATATTTAAACAAATAGACTTGATGATATATATATAGACACATGTTTCTATAAGTTTTAAATAAATTTTCCCAAATCTTCAATCTAAAAATTTGAGGTAATAGTCACTTTATATAAAAAATCATTTACATTTATCTCACCTCATGATATCCTCTTACCTAGTTAAAAAAATGAGTATATGAATTCCCACTCACAGAAGTTAAATATTCCCATGGCATAACACCTTCATAAGTGGTTTAAGTCTAATCCATGTCTATCATACCTACTTGATATATTAAATCTACATCGACCATGCCTTTTTTTTACAAAAGGTGACTTACACTCTCCTATATGGAACTATATGAATTATGTCTATATTAGCATTAGTATAGATGAAATTTATTTTATTTTTTATAGTTTTTATTTATTCTCTATTTAGTTTTGGAAAAAATATTACTTTGCATCTCACAATACGTTATTATTATATTTAACACCCACTTTAAATTATTTATTATCTATGTATTTATATGGTGAATTCATATATTTGGGTATGATGTATGGATTAATATTAAAAACTTAATGGGTATAATAATTTTGTTATCCCCTTGGTGCATCTCCAACCAATTTCACACTATATTAATTGTCATATGACCATAATAGTAACACTTCCTAGCAATCAATGTAGGGAAGTGCATTTCATTAGTCTTCATGTCAATTACTTAGAAATCACCTTGTAAGCTTAGGTTTGAAACATTTATTTCCACATCCTCCACGTAACTAATTGGTTATATCCTCTTTTTATTTTATGATAAAAATAATTACTAAAATATAACTGAGATTTAGTCATCTAATATATTCCCATATGGATCGATGGATCATATTTACTGTGCTTCCAAAATCAAATAAAAGTATTGGGACCTCATATCCTTCAAATAAAATATCCATCTAAGATTTAACATCCCATTTTATCTTATTCTTTACATACCATACTAAATTATTAGTGCATTGATACCCTCTTTCTGCATAGTCTAGAAAATTATATAGGAGACTTATTGTGCTTTGTGAAATATCAATTTTCAATGTGTTTACCAACTTGTATCAAATAATTAACTAATCCATCATACCTTATAATTCACATGATTTAACCATACAACTATGCATCAATTACTATAGCATAACTCTTGGACATAGTTTCATGTATTATATTCTATAATATCTCATATTCTTGATACATAAACAAAAATTCTCTTAGAGGATCAACATATTTATCATGTTACACCTTACTAATTTTATGATATTGTGACGTATACAAGTGTGGTCATCCTTTTATTCATGTTAGTATTGAGTATATATTTCTATGTACATAAGATCCCTTGGGTGTGAATTCACCATGTTTACATTTCTCATACTCTTTTATTTTATATATTTTTAGAATACTAAACAATCTTTAGCCTTGTGTTGTCTCAAAACTCTACCATAAATGTAGTGTATATTCCTCTAAGGAATAGTTGGGTAATTTTATGTGAATTAGTTTTACTCTCTAAAAAATAATAAATAATTGGTTTTTCACCCTATCATTCATCTTGTCACTAATACCTCCTTTATCTTTACTTTGATAGCCTGCTTTATATCCCTTTTGTCTCTATTTAAAATCTTAACCTTTGTTTTGTTTACCATCATATCCTTCCCATCATTGTGTTGAACCCAAACCTTATTATGATTGACTATCACATCTCCCATATGGCCCTTTGGGAGAATATGGGGTCATTATTGTGGGTTTCTTATGGGAGATAGAGTGTTATATGACTATTTATATTGAGGAAATGGTGAAGTCCATCTTGTCTAATAATGTGGATATTGTGGTCTCCCATATGTTAAAATTTGAGGCTGATACAAAGTCATAGTGGTCATTTCTACATATGGGCTTGGAATATTTATTTTCATAATAGGGATCTATTGTACAACTACTAAAAATACATTCATGGTGATGTATTTCTTAGATTCTTAGAGAGATATTTAATTTTTATCATCGTGATTTTAAGACTTATATTAATTTTATTATAAACTATGATTGTTGGATGTACTTTTTTAAGAGATGACATTTTATAGTCAAATTTTCTACTACCCCATATATCTAATATAATTTTGATTTAAATTTTGGGTAGTCACTCCTATGGTTCCCCTCTTTTCAAAACCCCATACACCATATTCCTAACATGGTCCTATTAATTTAATCCATCTAGTCCATATTTGTCAAAACAACATCCCAAATTATGTTATCTTATATATTAGACTGTATAATTTCCCCACCATCTTTTATTTATTCCACCTAAAGTGCATCTTATTTAGCACTAGACTTGTATGTGACCTAGTTTTCAGTAATAAGAAACCTAATATGGGGACTCATACCCTCTAAAAACATATAGCCTTATCCATATCTTGAAACATAAAATCCACTATGTTCATTACATTATAGAACCTATGATCATAGTGCCACACTAATTCTCCATATTTTTGATGAATTTATTTCATAGTTTATATTATATAACTTTTACATTTATTCATTTTAAATTATCAAATTATTTGTTCTTTGACATCATAAAATCATAGTTTGGAAACATCCCTTTTGTATATTAAATTGAGATTTCATACTATTTGGGCTCTAATGAGCTCATATTTACTCACATCATCTATACTTAAATTTTTTACATAATATTTCATTTTTCAAGTTAACATATACTACTTAGGGTCAATAGACTAATTATAGAGTGTCAAAGTGATAAATATTATTATATTGAGATCCATGATTGTTATGTTCACAATTGAAACTAGTGGCTATTGTGAACCATACTTTTCCAATGTATTAAGATTTTTTGTGACCTAAAATCTGGTCTTAATTAGTTTATTCCTATCTAACACTTTATTTGCATCTTCACTATATTTTCTAAATTCATTTGTAAAATAATCAGACCATGTACTATATTTTCTAACTTATTCACTTTTTCTTCTTCTTTATATTGATAAATTATCCACATGGAATGTTTGACATTTAAATTAATGATCCATGTCTATGAATTCCATTTTATTAAAACTAGAACATGCTTCAATCTTGTGATTTAACATAACTTATTCAAAATATTATTCCTTATCTTTTACAAACAATATCATCCCTTGTAACTATGATCTGAAACTACATTATAATTGATAGAATTACTCCTCTTCACTCATTTCACTCTCTTCCATATCTCTTGTATCCATTTTCAAATATTTATCCATTTTCACTCTCATATGCACCTTATATTATTTTTGTCCATCTCATTTCCTCATATTCATCCTCTTTGTAATATCTATCTCTTTCTTATTTATCTTTTAAAATCTATACTTTACTCCTATACATAGCTAAATTAAGATTATTGTGTTTATTCCATATTTTTTGTTGTCACAGGTCTCACATTAGTCCCATAATTCACTTTTCATTATTTGTATCTATGTCCTCCATATTTTGCATTTAATTTAAAGTTTAGATTATCATTACATCATAATTCACTTCATTTTCACATGCATCCCCATAAAGCCTAAAGTGACTAGTCCATGTTATCCATAAAAGGCACCATGGAATTTTCCATCACTAAAAGGTTTAGCAGAATAGGTACTCAGTGTATAATGTTTTGTTTGATATCTCATACAAATAAATACTAAAACTTTAAATGTGATATACCATTGCACAAAAAACTCAGTAGTATATTTTTGAATGGTAGTATTTATCCCATGATTGATTATGCATGTACAATTAGAGTCTAGATTTAATATTTATTTTATGTTTTCGTCAATCCAAAAGAATGGATCTATTGTTTTGGATTGAATCAATAGTATTAAATTATTTACAACCATGCAACAAACAACCAAGGCAATTCAAACCAAAACATTTCATATATATCGCCATGTATATGACCACTTATGACTTATCTCTTAAAGCCTCATATCCTTTTTTCCTCTTATTATATGAAATTATGAATTATCTCATCCAACCATTACTCCAAATCTCTTTTTCAAACTAAACATATCAACATGTTTCAATTTTCCATGCTCACCCCACCATTTTTAGTAGACATTCATAGGAAACCCATAAAAACATGCTAATTGGGAATGTTTATGTAGAGATAAATACAAAATATACTCAAGAAAACTATTATGGAAAATTAAATTTAAGCTAGGTGAAGGGTTGTAAAGGAAATAACATGATTCATAGTCTTAATTTACACAAAACATTCAACATGAAAATGATTAATAGTTTATAGGAAAACATAGTAGAATTAAGACAAGGAACAAGTACATACATGAATAATAACCATTATCAAATCTATATATTGATATCTATTTTTTGGAACCCTTTTATAATAAAAATGAGATTTATATATATATCCCAAAAAGGCTTTATCACCTCATATTATATCACTCCACTATGAACAAAAGGAATCCTCATATTCTATAGACTCTTAATGTGTATTTAGGTGTCACATACATAAAAAAAGATATAAAATGTAAAAAATAGTGAAAATCACTCACTTTAAAAAAAAATTATACTCTAAGGGTTTTTATCCCTATTTTATTACTAAAACCCACCCTTGAACTATTACATGACATGAAATGGACCAAAAATAGATATTTTAGTCCTACTAGACCTAGTGCTAACTTTAAAATAAAGACCCCATTAATAAAAAATCAAATTTATATGCAATTGGAGCTTGAGCACACATTTCTTCATAAATAAATAATGATGTATGAATATTACATGTCATGTGTACAATACAACTAATAAATTCATTTTAAACATGTCTCTAAGATGTAACTTAATTAAAAAAGGAATTAACCATCCACCAAGATTCTAGCCACAAGAGTACATGTAACTAGAAAGGCCATAGGCCTTAGAGAAAACATACATGAAAACATAAAAAACTACCCATCTTTTAATGATCACATGCCATAGATAAAATTTATACCATCACTTATGTTCAATCACGTGTATCCCTTGGGTATTCCTTAAGCCTTATCATAGTCTTATATATGACCAGGTGATGAAGAAGAATCTCTCTACAATTAAAGGTGTTTCCCTAAGAAAATACGTGTAAAATGAAATTATCATCTAGGGAAGTACATTTAAAAAATAAATTTATGTCATTTAACACATCCAAAAAATTCTAAATAAAAATGCACAAACTATTAAAATCATGCTTCTCATTCAAAAATTATTTTAGGTTCAATTATTATTTGAGAAGTTGTCAATTAATTTATTTAAAATATCCAATTTTCATGAATAACTAGGAAAATGTTACAATTTTTTCTTATACATTTGTTAAATTTCATTTTATATATTCTAAAATTATTATACAAGTTGTTGCATATTTTTGGCAGTGTATATCATTCTAATTATTTGGAGATAATTTATATAAATACTAAATTTCATAACAATTATGAATTGAAATGTTGTATTTAATCCTTAATATCTATAGGTATATTAATTATCTTCCAAAGGAAACATCCAACTAGATTTCTATTCATCATAATAAAATATGTAGTTAGGATTTTAAATAATATAAATGAATTTTTGTTTTAATAAATAAAATTATAGTTTTCATTAACTAAATTCATACATCTTTACCATTTAAGAGGGTTACAAGAGATATGAGGTATTCATACTTTTACCAAACAATTCTCTTAAATTTTAATTCAATTATTCACATAAATAAAAAATATAAAAGGCTTCAAACATCCAACAACATGTTTATAAAATGATAATAAGAGGTAAAATTTCTACTCTCTATGTGCTCCAAATGCAACCACAAGTCCAAACTAATAAGGGGAGTGAATCTCATCTTTAAATCCATCATTAATTCATTTTCATATAAATGTCCTATGCCGAGTACTCCCAACTTAAAACATAGGTAATACTGAATAAAAATAAGGCTAAAATGTGTGAAGGGTTCTTAAAGATGAGTAAGTAATCCTATGTGAATATTTTGGCCTTCATATCCTTGAAGATAAGGGATTTTATTCTACCCAATATGAACACATGAAAATAATTCAAAAAATAAACCATACCAATAAATTGGATACCATAATTAAAAGACAATTAGATCTTGACATATTCATGAATTACCTAAACAAATAATATTCTAACTCTGAAATCAATGGATTGAGAAAACTAGGAGTTTTAGATTTATCATATTTTCCCAATTTCTTATCCATTGATTTAATATTGATTAGATAATTATAAATTTATTATTATCCAAACCATACTCATATGAATCTTTTTATGACTTTTAAGTATATTTTCCAAGTTTAAACCATACTCCAAGGCGGTACACAAATATGCCTACATGTTATACCCATTTGGGATTCACAACTTTGTAATCTAAAAAAAATTGATTGTATTTAAAATATAAATAAAATGGGAGGTAATATATATCACCTTTTTTACTACAAGGCCATAAAACAAAAGGTGTCCAAAGTCCCTATTATAATTTGAAATATGCACCTATGGATGATCTATGATGTGGGAGGTTTTGTAATATGGTATACAGTGCAAATATATTTTAAAAGGCATTAAAGTGTCAATGTTGGGCATGGAAGTTTTATCACTCACCTACTTGCATAGAGTATCAATTGTTTAATTCTAATTATACAAATGTCCCCAAGGTGTAGGACCATTGTGCTCCTTGGGATGATCCCTCAGAGTAGGCTAGATTCCTTCTATTCTAAGTGCACCTATCTTAGTGCATATAACTAAAGAGTAGAAAGGTAAATATACTGATAATCTAAAACTAATATCTTGATGGTAAAGGGAGGGATAAGGTAATAAATTTTTTGAAAATAAAAGGTGATACACCAAGAATAGAGTAAGAACTTTTATTACCATGGACACACTATAGATATTTGAGAATAAGATGTTATCACATAGACTCCACCATGGATACCCCAAATGCATATGTTTTTTGTATAAAGTCATGGGAATGTAGAATAATAGTAAAAGGTAAGACAAATTATCCATAGATAATGTCTACATAAACTTGTATGTATATATAACATGACCTACGAGTGAGTTCCGAGATCCACACAGAGGTGATAGGAATGGACAATGATGAGAGGGGCATATATTACCCATAAATAAAGATCAACGAAAAAATAACATAGAGTGTAAGAATAATATATGAAGGTTAACTTAATTTTAATTAACATGTAATGTTAAAGCAATATAAGTTCTCTTATAGGTCAAATTTTAGCAATGTGAGGTTGTAAAATTTTTTTGACCCTTCTTACAATGAAGAACAATGATTTTATAAGGGATAAATCCATTTTAAAATAAATGCACCACTTAGGGTGGTAGATATAATATTTTTTAATTATATTATGGTGCCACATCTATGCTTCTTAAATCTTTCTTGATGATCTAGATCTAGGAGTTGGTGATAGGGTTCTTTTGGATCCATATGCATGTCTTAGAATGAAATATATTTATAATATCTATAGGGGTTGTGTGTGATCATATTTTGATATCTTGCATCCACTTATGTATTTAATTATTCTTATAAGGCCTTGAACACCACTCAAATTATTTTTAACTACCTCTTTATACTTCACCATAACTTTTCATTCATTGCATGAGTATCCCTTGAACTGCCAAATCATTGTTATGCATCTAATGGGAAACATTGCATTATACCTTTTTAGGAATATTTGTGATTTGAGGGATTTGTAGTTAGACTATGAAGTGAGATACAATTTGGAAAGAATTCAATATGTAGAAGTGCTTTGTGGGGTGAATTAATTTTAAACCTTTTTTCCAAGTCTTCCTTTGGTATTATTCTATGGTATTTGATTTATATTAGGGCTCATACCATCTAGTGATTTAGCATGTGTGTAGCATAAATTGCAACATATGATTTTTGAGTGTGCACAATTGGGTTTCTATGATTTATTCTAATAATTTATAATGGAGGCATAAATAATATTTTAAATAGGAGTGCATAATAAGATTAAAATTTTTGGGTGCACTCCTTGTGATTCATAACTACTTCTTACACACTCCTTATGCTATTTGAATATTGTGAGATTTATGACTTTGAACCTACATACCATTTATGTTGGTACAATCTAGGATATTCACATGAGGTACACTATACAAAATCATTGTGAATGCATGCTAAAAATTAATTGATTTATGGATCTTTGATGACTACTTTAGGCATGGGCATGTATGGAAGGCATGTATGTATGATTTGATTTAAACAACTCAACACTTTTTAAATGTGTAAACCCTCTATAATATCTTTTTGATTCATGCATAATATAGGGGTTACATATAATTTCAACACTTATAGGGACCTTTGTAGGTTGCTTTATTATTAAGAGGGAATCCAATAGCATTTGAAGTAATACATTAGGCATAGAGTCATTAGAAATTTTGGTCATCTCATCCTTCAATGCACTCTTTGTGTATTCTAGGATTTTGAATGAATTGAAATCCTCATTACAAATGCAAAGAAATATGCCAAAATCACTTTATAGGAAATAGATCTATTCTAAGAGGAACACTACAAACAAGTGCTTAGAGGAACTAAAAACTATCCTAAAATAATATATGTAAGTCACTTAGGGAAATGAAAAACATCTAATCTATTTATTTAAAAATTATACAAGAATCAATGGAGATAGTGCTTGATATAGATTTCATTGACTGGGATGGCTAGTTCTTCATCATTCAATTTAGTGAGTTAGAAAGTGTTATCTTGATTGCAGATGATTGTGGTATATGCAATACTCCATATCGCATCAAGTTTCATAGCCTTCCATATTTTTATATATCTATATCCCATTTGAGCAAAAAATCTACTTCTTGAAAACTTATATCAACAACCTTTTTATCAATGTTCCTCTTCATCTAGGCCTATTGTGGTTGCATTGTGTGTGAAAACTACATTCTAATCTATTTGATCTACATTAGCTTTACTAGTATTACTATGAGGGGATCACTTTAGAGCAGCTTCAACTGATGGGTGAGTTCCTGTGAAGTAAACTCAAGGGATATGGGCAATCTGGCCTCCCTTTCAAAAATTAAAATGAAGGATAAATTTCCCAACACTCTTTTAGGTGTGACTCAATTAGCCCAAAGTGTAGTCTTGAGCTTAGTGTGACAAGCTCGTTGATTGTCTTCCATTGTCCTTTTTATAATATGAATCAAATTATTATTCATTGACTTAGCTAGATCATTATCTTGAGGGTAATCATTTTATGAGGCACTCAGATGGATTACATGTTTGACAACCCATTATTGAATCCTTGTTGCAAGGAAGGCCAATGCTTTATTAGAGATACTAGTGCATGAAATAACACATCTTATTATAAATTATTCATATAAGCTCAAGATGGATGTCTCATTATCTTCCTTGAGAAATACTACTTCTATCCATCTCATGAAATAGTTTATGGCCATGAGGACATATTTATGTCTATCACTTGATGGCAAGTTGATCATGCCTATGAAGTTTATGCACCATTACAGAAAGGGATGATTAGCTTATGTTGGTTTTAATGGTAAGGTCACTAACCTTTATTTACCTATCAAGAAGGTACATCTCATTCAACTTTACACATATGTGTGCAGACATTTGAATAGATTTCACCAATAATATATAATTTTCATGATTTTTACAATAATGGTCTTAGGTGAATAATGGCATCCTCTAGGGTCATTATGGAATTATTAAATAATTATTCTCACTTGGTATGATTTTATGCACTCAATAGGACTCTATTAATGTCTCTTAAAAACAACACACCATTTATTATCACATAACGAATAGATTACAACCTAATTTTCCTCTACTCAATTTTATTTAAGCTAAGGGATATGGACCAGTTTGAATGAGATTCATCATATTCTACATCTAGTCTATTGCATCTTCTTGGCTTATTGATTCTTTTTCACATGACATAAACACTGTTCTATCTTCAAAAAAATTCACCTTATCCATTTTTTGGCAAGTTAATTTTCATCACACTAGCTTGGTGACCTAGATGTCCATGTTATACTCAATCACCTTTCTAAACCAAATGATTCTTTTCTCACTAATGTCCTTATAGAGTAAGAACTCTTTTATACTTGCATGTGAAACCATGAGTCATAGTTTGTTGTTGAAGAGAATATCCTTAAAATTATTGAGCACTATGACAAATACAAGGATGTGATTTTATATGAATCTATAACACAAGTTGTGATATTTTAGTGCCTAGCTAAAGAAGGTAATTGGTTTTTTTAAATGATCATTGTTTTATTGCATAATAATAGTTGATATGAATTCAACCACACTAAATGCATAAAGCATAAAATCCTTACTATAATCTGGATTGATCAAGGTGTGATCTTATACGATGACATGATTAATGGATTCAAAAATATCCATGCCTTTAGGATTCCATCTAAATGAAACATTTTTCTTGAGCATCATAGTGAGGGGTTAGGATAAGTTAGAAAAATTAGGCATTAATATTCTGAAAAAATTAATTCTTCTTAAGAAGCTCTAGATACTGTTATTATGACTTGGAAGAGGAAGAGATGAAATAAATTTGACTCATTATAGATTGATTATGAGTCACTCTTTGGAAATAATTTTCCCTAGTAGAGTGCCTTCATGAATTATGAAAATACACTTGCTAGGGTTCAAAGATATTCCAAACGTCTCCCACATTTAAAAGACATGCTCTAGATGGCCTAAGTGATCTTATAAGTGATTAGAGAAAATAGTTATGTCATTGAGGTAAACCAATATGATCTTGTTAATGAGTTATTTAAATACCATATCCAAGGCTCTTTGGAAGGTTTATATTATTTTTATGAAACCAAATGGAATTTATTGGTATGCAAAGGTTACCCACTTAGTGGTGAATTTTATTTTATAATGATCACATTCTTACACAAGAATCTAGTTATATCTTGAGTAACCATCTATAAATGAGAATATATCTACACCAAAAAAAATTATTTAGATATAATCCATTGGTAATAATACATATTATTATTTGATAAAAGCTTTGTTCAAGTCCCTAAATTCTATGGCATAGATGGTTTTCCCCATTCTTCTTTCATACCAAGACTAATATAGCCACCCACAAAGAGTATTTAATTTTAAGTATTATGGTGGATTAAATGAGATTTGAGACCTATTTTCTCATCAAGGGATAAATCAATGGGTTGACAAGCCTCTGATTTTGGTAGGCTAGTTATGCACAAAGGGTTGAGCTAAATTGTGTGTTGTGTTAAACCTAGATAAAATCCTCTCATCCTTATAATTTCATGAAAATATATCATTATATATACTATTAATTTTAATAAAGTTCTTAATTTATGATGGGGATCATACCTTTTTACCTTTTAGGACATTTTATTTAGAAATGGTTAATTGCATAAAGACTTCCTCTTTTATCATCATGCTTCTCCTCTCTCCTTTGAGATGGTCATCATAATTGAAAATGCTTGCTAGTGTAATTAACCATTTTTGGATCTTGTTACCCTTTAATTGGATGACTTGATCTTCATATTAGTAGTGTAGCTATACTTTGTTCTTAGTGTATAAATTTGCCTCATCTTGTAAGAAGTTTATAATCTACTCATTCCTCTCAAAGACCTACTATTTATTTTCATTGTTATGGACTATCAATTTGAACACGAGATTGACAAGCTATTCAGACTCCTTCATTATGTCACATGGGATGTCATAAAGGCACCTACAATTATGATTCTAACTTTATTGATATTATATGAACTTTGTATGGAAATAATATAAAATACATCAAAACCTTCAATCATATCACACACTCTATGTTTATAAAATTTCATCAGACCATTTTTGGTTATGTTTCATACTCTAACCTAGTTAATAACTAGTTAACTATCACCCAATGCCTGCATTGCCTTGAATAATTTAATTTGTGTAAGTTGGATACCTTGGATTAGTGCCTCATATTTTGTAGCATTATTCATTCAAATAAACTAAAACCTAAAGCCATGAAAATATTTCTCCTTTTCAAGGGAGACCAACATTGCACCAACTCCAATGCCATTTTTACTTTGAGAACCATTAAAGTATGATTTGCATGTATACTCAGAGTTCTTCTATGCTTTTACAAGATTAGGTAGTATTTAATCCTCCTTTACGATATAGTACATACCTATCCCTATCTCCTCCATGTTATCATATAGATCACACTAATAATGTTCATAATCCCATTCATCTATTAAGTCATCTAAGATCTATTTAAGTGGTATTGTGGGTTCATAGAGAATCAGATTCTACTCCTAATAAAACATTTAATAGTTTAATTTAATTAGGATGGGATAGTATGCTTAAAAATTACTTTTGAAGAGGGGTTTAGCCTTGATGATAACCTTAGTCTTGTATCTAGTTTTGAGTAACACGTGATTATTTTGAAGATAAATATCCACCCATATTTGATGTGAAGTCTTAGGAAAGGTAGATAGTGATGTAGGGAGGAAAGTCAATGACTAAGATATCCTACATAATTAAAAGGTTTGGTCATGCATGTAGTGTAAGATTAAAATATTTGATTATTCCCATAGTTTTTATTATCATTCCATCTAGCTAGACCACACATTTTGAAATAGGGGAATATGCAATTCTAAGTGTATATATGATCTTCTTTGGCATTAATGATCTGTTCACACCTAATTCAATCATGTAATTTTATACTTAGTTTTAGATGATGATAAAGGATATATAGAATGGGGGTGGCTTGGTGATACCACATACATTCATTTCAACCACTTTGGGTTGACATAGATTTGTAGAGATAGAAGGCATAATTTGTGATGTCTTACATACCTAAAAGCTTTTCAAAGTGTCTTGTAGGAAATTTATTTGATAAGGAATGGAAAGAGTGTCCCACATTATTACATTGAGGCTCATATTATTCATTTATTGACTATGTTAAAGGGAGTTTGTGATCCATTTGTCTATGGTTTTTGAATAGTATCATCTTCTTGTACTTTAATGCTAGTCTAAGACTACTTTTCTCTTTATGTAGCCTATTTTATGTACACTGAAGGTCATGTATGTACCTTGATGTGTGTACCCATGTAGGTAATATGGTATTGAAGATGAGGGTGATAAATTTTGTAATGTCTCCTCTATTTATCTCTTTGTTAATCTTGTATTAAAATCAACTAGGGTGTTTCCTATGTCAAAATGACCACACTAATTTATATAGTTAAAATCATCATTCTACCAATTGATAAGATCAGACCCATATTGTTTCCATGCTAGTGTTTGAATTTATCCTTCATGTAAATATATTGTATTCATCTACTCTTGAGGCTATGACAAAATTTGCAACATGAGCCCTTGTTTCATGACTCTATTTTTACATGCATCTTGCTTTTATATTTGACTGCATGGGAAACACCATTTAAGATTTTTCACGAGATTCTTTTTCATGGGTATAAGGGATCTATAGGTACTAATGGAATCAAATTTTTGTGCATAAGGTGATCTATTATATGTGAGATTATTTTTTATTTGTGCACCACCTTCATAAGGAGGTGTGCTTCAATAGTATTACTGATTGAAAGGTTAATGAGGTCTAAGATACTATGTTTGCTACCTTTTCAGGGAAAAACATCATTTCCAAATATTTTTAGTCAAATTTTAACCTTGTGAAAGTAGTTAGGGAGTGAAATACATTAATTTTGTAGACTTAATATAATAGGGATAGGTGCTAACATAGCTTGCACAACTAGTCAACTAGGAGGACATTTTATGAATAGAGGCATAGGGGGTCTAGGCATAATTTTCCCTTCCTAGATCCAATAATTTTATGGTTACACAACAAGTTTATAAGCATTAGGTAGTATAATGCCTCCCATTGATTGACTCATCATAGCTATGTCACTATTGAGGGATTTCAAAAAATATAAAAATGTAGGTTGGGAGATGGATTACACAAGGGTGGGATCTTATCCTAGAATCTTTTTAACTTGAAGTTGAAATTAACCATCATCTCATGTGTGGCTCATTTTATATTTATAAATTACTCTCTTAGGGACAATTGGTCACTCTATTCCTCTAATTAATTACATAGTTCCTCTCTGATTTCACCCTAGTTGTGAATAGAATTTAATATCAAACCTCGATACCATTAAAGTGATTTTCATTTAAAATAAGAGGAAAGTGACATAAATATGAAATTATCATTGATAAATTGGTGCACTAAGTATATATTCATGATATCTTGGATATTATCTATAGGGTAAGTTGCATTCTCACTAGTGAAGCAGAATAATGTTTTAGGGATTTAACTATAATGTCATCATATTAGGTAAGAATCAATGGAACACCTCTATGTAAAGGTATAAATAGTTGATTCCTCTATGTATCCATGAATGTGATAGGGAATAATCTTCCCCTAGGTGTGGTGAAACTTCCAAATGGAGGTGTAGATTGAGCTCTAAGAAATGATTACCTTGAACCACTCCTTATGGCATGGGATGAAGATGTTGTTACACTTATTATTCTAGATAGCACTAAAATTTTAATGAAATGGAAATCAATACCCTTCAAATATGATCTCATTTATCTTGGAATATAACTAGGGGACTAATATTTATGAACTAAAATTTCCTAGAGTCAGCAAGTGATCTTACAAAGAGTCTAAAACAATTTTTAACTAAGTGTAACACTAATTGCCCAACTCTTTCTCTAAACTAGTCCCACCAAGCATGCCAAAAAATATTATCCTTTAAAATATGGACCCATGGATGATCTATGAAGGAGGAGGTTTTATGGTAGGTTATAAAGTGATAATGCCTTGAACATGATGTAAAATTATCAAACACTAGGTTTGGAAGTGTTATTAATGACATAGTCATGTGGATCATCAGTGTTCTTATCATAATGATGAATATATACCCAAGGTGTGATAACCTTATTCTCCTTAGGATGAGCCTCCAAAGTAATATGGTTTATTTCTATTCTAAGTGAACATAGTTTAGGACCAATGCATAGACCTAAAGATCAAAAAGGTATATCTACCACTAATATAAACTAAATATCTTGAGGGGAAAGGGAGGGAGAAGGTAAGAATTTTTTGAAAATAAAAGGTGATACACCAAGAATATAATTAGTTCACTTACTATCATGGACACACTATAGATATTTGGAATAAGACATTATCTCATGGACTCCACCAAGGACACCCAAAATTAATAAGTGTTTCATATAGAGGTACATGAATGTAGCATAATAATGAGAGGAATTAAAAAATATCCATAGATAATGTATATACAAACATGTATAAACACAAAACATGACGTATAAATGAATTCCAAGTTCCACACAAAGGTGTTAGGTTTAGACAGTGATGAGGGCGTTTGATGTTACCCGTAGACAAATATTAATAAACACAAATAGAAAATAGAGTGTAATAATAATAGAGGGAGTTGAACTTAATTATCATTAAAATGTAAGGTTCAACCAATATAAGTTCTCTTAGAGGGAAAATTTTGGTAGCATGAGGTTGCCAAAAAATGTTAACCCTTATTAAAATGAACAAAAATGATTTTATAAGGGATTAAGCCATTTAAAAATTAATGAACTACTTGGGGTGGCATATATAGTCTTTTTTAACTCTATTATGGTGTTGCATTCATGCTTCTTAAATTATTCTCAACGATCAAATTTGGGAGTTGGTGGTAGTGTTCTTCTAGATTCATGTACATGTTTAAGAATGGAAAAACTTTAGAATAGTTATAAGGGTGGAATGTGATCATATTTTTATGTCTTATAGACACTTATGCATTTAATTATCCTAACAAGGCTTCAAACATCACTCAAGTACTTTTTAACCACCTCTTTATACTTCACCACCACTTGTCTTTCACTGCATGTGTCTCCCTCAAAATTCCATGTCATTACTAAACATCACATCTAATGGGAAACATTTCCTTAGACATTTATTAATAATAAGATACAAGGTGGAAAATGTTATAGATGTATAAGTCCTCAATAAGGTGCATGAATTTTAACCTTTTTTCACCAAGTCCTCATTTTTTATTATTATTAGGTCTTTACTTCATATTGTGTCCCACATCATTTGGATAAGTATCATGTGGATAACATAAATCACAATCTACAATTTACGAGAGAGAAGAAGTGGGATTCTATTATTTGGTGTGATACTTTATCATGGAGGTATAAAAAATATTTTGAATAAGAGTGCACAATAAGATTGAAAATTATGGGTGCACTCCTTATGATTTATAAATATTTCTTACTCACCCCTTATTACACTATATAAATATTAATATCTAATACCCATTTGAACTTTCATGTCATTTGTGTTTGTGTGATTGAGGATCTCGACATGAGGTGCATATTAGAAACTCCTTATGAATGTATGTCAACATGTAGTTTATTATTGGATCTATGACAACTACTTTAGGCATGGGCCATGATGGGAATCATCTACTCGTGGCTTGATTTAAATAAATAAAAACTTCATAGGCACATAAACACTTTGTTATATCTTTTTAAGTCATGTTCAAGCTATGGGTGACCTAGAAGGTCAATGGACCAACCATGGATAAACTAAATGATAAGGGAGTAAAACTTAAGGTCATTAAATAAAACAAGAAGATTTAATCAAGAGATGAGATAAAGAGTTTAACAATAAAATAAAATAAATACTTATGTGTGCTAAGCACTTTTTTCCTTATGTGATTGAATTTTAAACTATTGTATGTTCCTTTTATAGCTGTTTTCTACAATGGACACACTATATCTTTTAAGCTCTTCCTATTTCTCCAAGATCAATATTCTCCTCCAAAATCTGAACAATGGCCAAAATCATTACTTAATTATTTATTTCCCTTATTTTATATTTATAAATCTTAATTATTTGACCCATGTGAAGGTGACACTTTTCACTTCATGTTGCTTACCCCTTCTCCAAAATTCTTCTACTAAATAACTCCAATTTTAACTTCTTCACTCTTTCTTACAAGGCACATGGATAAGAAAGGATATTATTACACTTAATAAATGTGTCTTATTCCAAGGAAATAAATTAGATCATGGAATATCATAAAATTACTCTATGACTCAATAAAGTATTCCTAGTATTAACTTTCATCTAAATGAATTTAATTTTAGCTAAGAATATATAAAAATTACATTTTTATAAATATTTAATTTTGGATAGATTTTTTATTCATATTTATAAAGTGGAGTATTCATGTTGACTCATCTATAATCCATCATTTAATTCCAAAAACTTTCATGGAACTTCTAAGCCATAGGTAAATTGGCTGTGAGCTAGTAGGCCAAAATTAATAAATCCAAAACTAGCACATATATCACAAAAAAAGATATTTTAATGGCCTTTTGTAATATCTCATATCAAATTTTCATAAAAATTATGTATCCTTGGATAGATAGATAAACAAATTTAATGGAAAGAATATAGATTAGTATGTATAAACATGTAATAGATGCATATAATAATGTAAATAACCAATACATATTAGTATATAAAATGAGATAACATCAACATGTTACAAAATAAGCACCCATATACTGAAAAAATGAATATATGTTAGATTGACTAGTAAAATCATCGAAATATTAATACAAGTAATATTGGTGAAATCATCTATATCTACTAGAAACAACATATGTATAAAATATACTATCTTAATATCATGAAACAATTGTTTTCATCTTGTGTCTCATATTAAGTGTGACGTGTCATTTCATCCATAAATAAAATTTATTTTATTTTATTTAAAATATGAACTATAAGTAATTAGCATTTGTACATTTACTTGTAAACTGATATATGATAAGTATATGAAAATCATTAAAAATAGAATTATGACCTAGCCTTATGTGTTATGAATAGTAAACATTAAAAAAATAATTGAATTAGTAGTTGAACTTTAAATATAAAAAAATGAAAAGGAAAAATCACACATTATATCAATTTTTATTTCTTAATGAGCTTTACAATGCATTTCTATAGCTAACTATGTGATAAATATGAAGTTATGATTCCATAGGAATAGGATTTAACCTATGTCATTCATGTTTATGGCATGAATGGTGATAACTATTTCTAACTATCATATATGTTCTCTTTTTGTCATTTGTATTTTATGTACACTTTCATTTTCTAAATTTTCTTATGTATTTTGGTAGTTATATGGCATTCCTATTTGTTGTGATTTTAAGACTAGATGGATTAAAGTATCTATTTTTTTACTTCATTTCTCTTCACCTATATTTATATACTAAAAAATAACTTAAAATTAGAAGGTGAGGAATAGTTATGTGAAGGAAGCATAAAATATTTTCACTACATATCTTTATGCTAGAATCATGCCCCTCCTAGTTCATGTGTGTTAGTGTAGGATATTATTTATCATTTTATTTAGTTATTTAGATTATCAATACACATGAATTAATCTTACACTTTAGGATTTAAATTTATTAGGTTTTCTTAGTAATAGGGAGTTATACTTGACCATCATAATTAGCTAATGGGAGTTATGCTTTGACTGTCTATTTTGGGTATGGGATTTACATTCCATTCTTAGGTATTTGACCACTATTCATAAAGGAGTTACACATCCAATATCTAATTTTTACATCTTCATTTGTGAGATATTAAATAATAAGTGTATTGGATATTAGTTTGATTAATTGCTTTGAAATATTCTCAGTTATTTGACTTTAGTTAAATTTTAGCTACATTATGCACTTGATTGACTTTTGTGTGTATCCAACTGATGCATTTTATTAATCCAAAGATATTAGAATAATACATGATAATGTGTATTATTATTATTTAAATTGAGTGAGGTATTCAACCTATTATTCCCCATGGAGGTGTCAATTTATTAAAAAAATTAACATTATGTGTGATCAAAGGATTATAAATATTAACCCTTATATTTGAAATTTACAACCATATTCTCTTATACACATGACCCATTTTTACATTAAATATATTGTTTATTAGAGAGAAAATGGTAAAAATTTATAATTAAAAATTAAGCCATATATAATATCACACTATATGTATGAATTTACTAGGTTGACACCCCCATACTCTTCCATTAAATAATATGAAACTACATGCACATTTTGTGAGGTATTTTTTTTACAAGATGAAATATATAATTGATGTCAGTCCTTGGATGGTGATAAATAAATGTAGAGTGTGTCTAAACATGAAAAATATAATTATATAATTTAAATATTATTAAGAACCTCAAATATGCTTGTTTTTGAAATGATCATATAATTTGTGCATATGTAGGTTTCTTATATTTGAGTTGAATATATATTGCCTCACAAAATTTAACAAAATAAAAGTAAAAAATCAACAAACAGGTCCAAAAATTGAGATAATGTTAATAATGAAAAAATATCTATAAAAAAATAAGATAGAAATAGTTGACCTACCATTTCTTCCCAATATATAATTAACAAGATCAACATTATCTTCCTATGATAAGAAACAAACAAACAAAAAGAGGACAAGGAAAATAAACCCATGGGAATATAGTCAACACAATAAAATAATAAAAAGGAAGATATAAATAATAATAATAATAAAGAAAAAAATATTGGAAAAAAATTGTGTAAACAAAAAGGATAAAGATTAAAATGTAAAAAAAAACCACTAATACGATCCTAGTTCAAAATGGTGACCCATATGCACAAAACAATACTAGAAATTTATAATAAGAAGGATTGTGATAGAATTCTATGTTTAAATAATGCCCCTAATTTTATGTGTTTAATTGAATGTTTCATGCATTAACTATTAAAATAATATAAAGTTTAAGAAAGTACCTTGTCATACCATAGTAAAAGGATGAATCATTTTCTTCATGCGTCTATCCACACCTTTTTCATTTTAAATTTTTTAGTAAACTAGTAAAAAATGGGCATTTTCCAATAATTAATCAATTACATATCTTCTCACTTCAATTAATTTAAAATTTAATTTAAATTAAAATATATATAGGAGTGAATACACCTACTCTATGAAAACATGTTTTCATAGCTTTAAAAATATTTCCCATGATTTTGTGGATTTAGTTTAAAGCTTTTCTGATAAGTACTAGATGTAACAAACACTTCTCTATTATTTTAGAAAACTTGATACACTTTTTGATCATATAATCAAATATTTTTTATCCAAGTATAATTCCCAAACTTTTATCATTATCCTTTTCTTAATATTATCTAAAAAAATCTTTGAAAATGCTATGATATTTGCCCCCCTTTTGAGGTTGTATATTGAGTAGTTTTTTCATGAAATCACTTAGCTAAAAATAATGTTATTTAAATAACCATGTGTAATAATATTTTATATATCCAATACCAATTTAAAATTTCAAAAAAAACATTTAACTATAGTAAAATATCAAATGTAATTCCCCATAATAAGATATACATGGAACTAGTCATAACCAAAATGTCATGTTACATAAGATAGATTACATCATGTGAATCTAAATAAATAATATATAAATGTAAGAACTATTAATATCATATTATATGTGAAATATAATCATCATTTAAAACTCAATTCATAATATAATACTCTATTGAGAATCATTGTATATAAATGTATCATCATGTATGGATTAAGAGTTGTGTGCATTCTCTAATGAATATCATATGGTTGGGAGAAAAAAGTTAAGAGACTATATAAAAATTAGGAGATATGGACCAATGCTCATCTGATAATAAATGAATAAAGATAAAACCATGATAAGCTCCATATGTGGGTGAATCTTTTTAAAGGGATGATACTGTGTGGGGAAATAACATGCCTTAATGTATCCAAGTGGATGGGGATGAAACTATGCCCCCAAATATATAAAAATAATCAAGGTATAAATATATATATCAATACATGTATCATGTGTAAATAAAAATCATGTATGTGTGTATATATAAGACAATTTCATTTCTTTGTGAAGAACCAATTCATGTACAATAGACACAAGTGTGTGAAAAAAATCCATATATATGAGACATGTCAATATATAATTCTTGGTTAATGAATTTAGGTATTATCCCCTATATTAAAATAAAAGTGTATATGTTGACATTTAAGCTCATATTATAATTAAGCATAATGGTGGCTAGGATATCCTTGTATTATTATAATATATCAAGTGAATAAATCATAAGTAATAAGCAATTATAATGCCCATTTTGGAAATACATAAGTCATGTACACCAATGTGTAAGATATATTCACATGTATGTAAGTAAAAAAACCATAATTTTCTAAGATGTAAACAATGAATAAGGTATATGTTACCACTATTTTAAAAATGCAATGTACATAAGTAGTGTGGCTTTATAAATTAATATATTACTATTAAATCTTAGGAAGAGATAATGTGTGTCGTGTCACTATGGGAAAAAAGGTATGTGTGTATATGTATATGTGTGTGCATGCGTGCGTGCATGTGTGTGTGTGTGTGTGTGTGTGTGTGTGTGTGTGTGTGTGTGTGTGTGTGTGTGTGTGTGTGTGTGTGTGTGTGTGTGTGTGTGTGTGTGTGTGTGTGTGTGTGTGTGTGTGTGTGTGTGTGTGTGTGTGTGTGTGTGTGTGTGTGTGTGTGATGTCATATTAAAAACTATCCTTATGCCCCTAAGTTTTAAGGTAAGTCTAACTTGAATGATGGTGAGAGGGATAAATAATGCACCCCAATAGATGTTTCCTGCACAAAAAATATATAGAAAAATATCAAGGAAATATGAGAGGGTATGTTTTTGAAAAATAAAATAAATATATGTCTCATGTAGGTGATGTTCCTCTAAGATGAATATGTATAATATTGGTTCACATTTATAATAGTATAAGCATGGATGGTAAAGAACCTAGATGTAATATATATTTAAGTCTTGATCACAAGGCACATGATGAAAGAATCCATGTAAAAACTACATGTATATATCCATGTAAACATGAAAAAATTAGATGATATCAATATATATGTAACACATGTAAAGTATCTCTGTATAGTAAATGAAAATCTAGAAATGTGTCGTTATATAAATCTATTTGTGTATAAATTCCCTTAAACCTAAGGCAAGTCGCCAAGTAACCATGTCTCTTAAGGTGTAGACTAATAAATTATCCATGTGGAATATATATGTTTATAACCATACATATCATATATATTATACATTTCACAAACTAAAATTAAATAATGAGAAGCATGTGTCAAAATCATGAATGTATTAACCTCAAGCATACATATATAAGTATGAGAAGTATCAATTGACAAAGGTAGATAATTATTTTTTATCTTTTATTAAAAAAATATTTTAAATTTTTATATCAAGAGCATACAATAATTTATTTATAATTTGGTACAATAATTATGCAATAGATAAAGCACTAGATGTAGGTTAAAATTACTAATATATAAATTGTCTCATTGCATAATGTCATATTCAAATTAGATGAGACACATTAAGTGTTGAAAGTAGCATAAAATTATTAATGAGAACCAAAATCATGAAATGGGATAAGCACCATGGAGAGTGGGCTTAAAATATAGTATGAATTCAAACTAAGTGAGTGTTATAGTCTAGATATTTCATATGTAGTATAAATTTAAATGTATAGTAGCAACATCAAATAGCATATGATTAGGTACATCAATTCAAAAATATGTTGAAAAAAAAAAATTGTTTTATCTTAGTACAAAATTATGTTATGCATTCATGTATAAGTTATTGTACAATAAGGATTTGCATCCATATCAAACATGTCATCATTTTAAATATACTACATTGATTTATATCATTATACTAAATATTTTATATAAAGGTTATTGAGAGATAGGTGATGATGGCATAAGTTATTATTTACTATTTAGTATCTTAGATATTTGGTGTTCATTTTGGCACCCAGTTCTAAAATATAACCTTAGCAATTATAAAATGTTCATTTTTTTTTCCATTTTTTGAAATAAAACTAGTGTCACACTAGAAATTAAATATGATATGACCAAAGTATCATCTAGTGTTCCATCGATTTATTTCATATGAGGATTTCCTAATACAACATTGTATTTTATAAAAGTGTGATCAATGTGGAAAGTTGTTAGACATGTCTTGGGACCAATAGATATATGAAATTGAATGTACCCAAATGTGATACATATAGGAAAAACAATTAATCCAAGGTTCAACGTCATATCTAATATATCTAAAAAAATTAATTCTAAATTTATTCACTTGATTAGTATTATCCATAATAATACTCATTCAATGTATTGTTTATATGTAATCACTAATCACAAAAGGTTTTGAAGATGAAATATAAGTCTTGATTGTTGCATTGGGAACATTATTTATAACACATGTCTTCTTAGGTATGTATTTTTAAAATCTTCCATTATAGTCACCTCATTATAAAAATATTATTTAGGTAATCGTAATATAATATAATCATATTTAGGATATGACACAATATTTTTTTTATCATTTTAGGAGTCTTTAGTATCATTAGGATTTGAATGAAGCTCAATGTTACCTTTTTGAATAAGATTAAATATTTTATGTTTAAAATTATAAAATATGTATTTGAGTGTCCATATGTTATGAGATATTTAAAACAATATATTTATTTAAAAGAAGTTAGTGAAAAATATGTACTATTAATTAGAGGAAGCACAACCAACTTTAGATCAAGAATTCTCTTCAATATTACACTTAGAAAAATATTTAGCCTATGATATTGATGTGAACCATTAGTAGAAGATAATGTACTTATTATATGAGTCGTATATTTAATCCCATTCTAAATATATAATTTTTGGAGACATGGATTTTATTCATAGATTTGTAAATTTTAGTATTATTAGTTTGATCAACTTTATCATATGGAAGCAATTTTTGAGTGAAATAGCATAAGAGCATAGAGAATGGTTAAAACACAAAGAGGGAAACCAATTAAGGTTAACATTTAATGTTGTGTTTCTTGGGATAAAAACTCATGCATGGATACACTTGAGCACACTACTATTACACTTGCTAGAGCTAACATATCATCTTCATTAATTTCATAAACATGTTATAAATAATTAAATAAAATAATCACTCACACTTCACACATGCCTATATAGGATTATTACAATATGAAAATAAGATATAAACTCTCATATAGGTCTTCCAAAACTAAAAAGACTCTTTGTTCTATTATATAAGAGTTTTAATCCTCTCTTTCTCTCTTTTACTTTCTTTTCCCTCTTGGATCCTCACTTTTAAATTTATTTCTTTTTTTTTAAAACTTTCTTACATCCATCAGTCATAATAATGTCTCTTGAGCTTACATGATCTCATACAAACACACAAGTGTTGCCCAATTATAATTTTGGGTTATTACCTTTTTTAATTATTAATATTATTGATAGTTTATCCAAGAGTAGAAAAAAATATTTTTCCTTCCTTTTTATACATAATGTCATTGACATTTGGGCCTAAGATATCCAAAGTAAATTGTCATACTAACATTTGTAAATATTAAACATGTGTGGATTTCCAAATTTATTTCAAAAATAGAAAAAATATATTTTTTAGTGCTTCTAATATGCATACTTAAGACCTTACAATAGTAGTATGGTGTTTAATATAGTAGTTGTGAGCTAAATAAAATAGTTTGGCTCCATTTTTCTATCAGATTTTTTAGTTTACTCAAATTTTCACAACTTTTGCATGCAAAATCATATTAGAATTATTATTTTTTTAAACTACATAACTTTTCAAGGGGAATAAAAATATGCAATCATAGTCAAGTTTAGGGACATTATTTATAACCATTTTATATCCCATTAACTTCTCCATGACAAAACAAAAAACAAATGAAAGAAACCATAGAAATACATAAATATTATTTTGATTGGTACATGATATCACGAACCCTAGTATGTTCCTACATTAAATACTTGAGTTTTTTTAAATGTTAGATCCTACTCACATAAATGGAAAAAGGTTTGAAATCAATATTTTGGTAATGAAGAATAATGAACATGGAATTCCCTTCAATCATGCCAAGTAATTTTATTGTTTATTGCTCTCTCTTCTTATTACTAGATTAAAATCTACAGTCTTTGTATATCCTCTACTCTTTTCACCCTTTTTTGGATTAGACCCATCATAAAACATCCTCTTCTACCAAAGTTGTTGAGGCCAACATACACCCACTTAAAAAAAATGGGGACCCTAGTATTAAATTATGTAAATTTATACCCTAAATTTGGAAATTCATCTGACAATGATACCATTAGAATGTTTTTCACATTATCTTTATTTTAATATCATCCACACCAAGTTTGGTTGGTGTATTTATTCATAATTCTAATTTAATCTTACCTAAAGTTTCTAACATTTGATCTTTATGTTTTAGGTCACAACTCTAATGGAGTCTATTTGTAATGAGTAATATCTAGGTTTTATGATTAAATAATGATTTGATATTTTACTAGCCTTTAGTCTATTGAAAACAAGTTGAATTCATATTTGATTGGCTTGAAATCCAAACTCTAATTACCCTAGTTCATGCTTTTTGAATTGAATTCAAATATGGTGGGAACATTTTAAGTGGGAACAAATTTATCATACCATGGGCTTAGTTATATTTTTATCCTAAGGTTTGGTCATGTTTATTAACATGACCAATTCTTAATCTAAAAACCTTTTATTCTTGGTCTCTTTATTTTCTTGAGCCCCCTAGTCCCTTTTATTTTTACATGGTCTAACTAACCATCAAAACCTTTGTTATGTCTATAGACATAGCCTAGAAAACCCTTGTCCTATGATTATATGCTGTCTTTAATTTTTTTGGGGGTCCCCTTTAGCATAGCTTAAAATGTTTTTTCTAAGGTCTTACCCATTTTTATTGACACAAAAAGACCATAGTCCAAAACAATATGCTATGTTCTTTATTTTCCTTGAACATAAACTTAAACATCATTTTTATTTATAGGATCAATGATCTATGTTTACCCAAATGAATGAGACCAATGGTGTAGGATTAAAGTTGAAAATTCAAGAGCCTGAACCTAAGCTAAAACTCAAGCATCTTCTAGAGACAAATGGTACATGTTTTCATAGGAGATATTGATCTACAAATTCATATTGAGTCAAAACTTGACAAAGCCTAAGGACAAGTGAGAAAGTTACAAGTTTCACAATCATAGCCAAAGAAAACTTAGCATACAATGGTATTAAAACTTGAAGATCAAGATCTAACAGAGTATGTTTTCTTAGATGAAGATGATCCAATGGTGTAAGATCAACATTAAAAAGTTAAGATGAATGTAGAGATGACACACAACATAACCATAGGCCACAAATTAATGATTACACATATTTTCAAGATTGATGGTACATATAAGAGTGTACACATTTAGACCAATGGTCCATGGAGTAGGAGGTACAATTAAGCATATCAAGATCAATAGAGCATAATTTATTTGTAGAATCAAAATCAATGATGCATAACAAACATTAAAAATTTAAGGTGAATGTAGAAGTGACAAGTGTCATAATTATAGGGAATGTAGTGTGCATATAATGGAATTCATGTTCTCATATTGAGATTGATGATCCACATTGATCTATATAAGGATGATCTAATAGTGTAAAATCAAGTGGGAATTTTTAAAGGAAATGGTCATTTTTAAATATGAATGAGCAAAATGCCACATGGATGCCATGGTGATGCCACATCAGAGCCACATAAGTATAATGTTCTGAGTGGAAGATCTTACAAACATGATATTAAGAGCATAAATATGTAGTCTGATTGGGATCTAAGTAACAAAGAACATACTAGTTTAGAAGCTAATTCCATTAGAGCACTATAGAAACCTCCAAAAATCCTTAAGCACATATAAGATATATATTTCATCCCTATGTTTACCATAATCAGGCCAGAGAATCTAAATTATCATTTATGTAAGGGTAATTTGATCCATAATTGATTCATAGACCACTAATGAGCAATTTAAACAAATCCATGACCAATGGTAGAACTCAAGGGATATAACAAAGGATTTGATCAAATCTTGATTAAAGATAAAATTCATAGTTTAAAAACAATTAGCTTGGATCATCTAAAATATATTCATGGGAATACTTATAGATAAAATTAAAATCTTGAACACATGGCTCAAGAACTTTGAAAGTCTTGTTGAGGATGACAAGCAGCTACAAAATAGGATGGAACACTTGCTTGGGAACATGATCACCAAGACAACTAAACTCAACTCCATAGGCCTCATCACTGATGAGGAGTTTAAGCATAGAGCTACCCTAGTGTTGAGACCAGCACACCCCCCATTTTTTCTACTTTTTATAAAAGGGGACCATTTTGAATGTTTTAAAACATCTGTGTTCTGGATTGAATGTGAAAGGATTGTTCTCTCTTGAATTTTACAGATAATTCAATTAAAATATATTTGAGCCTCGATGTATCTGGTTATGATTATGTTTCATGGACTAAAGTTTCTAATGATTGTCTTTAGGGTGATTAGTTATAGGTTTTTATGGAGAAATCCAAGGTTATTAAGCAGTAAACCCTAGGGGTTTTAATTCAAACATTCACAAGAAAATTCTAGAAAGAAACTTTATCTACTTTTGATTAAAACCCCCTAAGTTTAAATTTATATTAATCTTTGATTAGGTTTTTCAACATGACCAAATGTTAATATAAAATCAAGACCTTTTTCTCATTTAAAACCTGAGATCACTTTTGGATTAAATAATTATTATTAAGGTTTAAGTGTACATGTGTTTTTAAACATGAAAAACTGTTAAAGGTATAAACATTAGTCTAAACCTTTATACATATCAGGCCTTAACTTAAAGCTCATGCACTTTTACAGATCCAATGCTTCTCACTCAATTGAATATTTTGATCCAATAGTGAAAACTAAGGCCAACACCAAAAGGGAAACCAATTATTCTCAAGCACTCAGATTATGATCTATAAATCCTCATTTCCTTGAAATATTTAATCTGATGATGCACATCAACCCCAAAGCCTCAGGAACTCCTAAAATCTTGACTCATGGAACTTGATCATTAGACCAAAGCAATTACATTGTCTTAAATTTGATAAGTTTTCTCATATCATTTGACATCTATGAAGATGCATTTGATGTTACCAAACCTATCAAATTTAACTTGGATAACTTTTCAAATCCTAAGTAAAGGGGACATTTATAAAGACCCTTTTAATGAATTTATATCATTTTTACATAAGAAAAGTTATCATAAAATGTCCTAACCTAAGTTATTTTATGTTACTTAACATAAAAGTACTTTAGGAACATCATTTTAAGTTTAATTTTATATATTCATGGAATTGATTAAAAGGTGTGCATCTTGCAGGATCCAATGATGATCACTCTCTTGTTGGATTTGATCCAATAATGCATCAATCCCAAATAATTTTCAAAAGCTTCATGATCTCAATGCATGGCCAATGTACATCCTAAAATCATGTAGTTAATGATCTGGGCCCAAAAAAGATCTAACGGTGATTGCTTGCTTGCTAGATTTGATCCAATAGTGTGTCAAGCCTGAAGACTTTTCAAAAGGATTCAAAAGTTTGACATGTGGAATAACGATGGATAGGGTAACATGAAAAGGAACATAGAGCCCCATGAGGAGGATAAATGGTTGCTTACCATTAGAAATATAAAAATTTAATGGGACCCATTTAATAAAGGTGCTCAATTAAATGACTTGGACCTTGTAAAAATCAACGGTGATCACTCACTTGCTAGATTTGATCCAATGGTGTGATGATCCTATGGACTTTGTAAAGGCCCCATAAGATTGACACATGGCGTAAATAATAAACTTAAGGATAAAAGGATGAATAAAATTCAAGGACTTGGATTAGGATTTTAGAGAAAAATAAAGAAGGCTTTTGAAGGCTAACAACTAGTCTCCAATTAGCCTTTATGGAATTTGACATGAAAGGCATGGAACCATGCCACGTAGTCTCCATGTAAGCATGGAAAATTAAAAATAGGGATATCCTAAGCTCAAAAATGTAGAGGACATGAGAATAATGTCCCATGAAATCTAAGGCATGTATAAGATTAAGAGTTAGATATTTCCACCATTAAAGCTAAAAAACCCTAAGCCCTCTATAAAGAAGACTGGAGTCAGCTCAATTGATCACAAAGCAATCAAAATCATGCAAATAATTCCTAAATAAAGTTCCCTAATAAAACCCTTAGTGACATTTCAATTATAATTTAGTGTCATCAATGGATTTAGGTCAACAAAAAATCAAAATACTAGTAGAGCTTTATCTGACTTCAAATAGTGATGAAAAGATCTTCAAGGACATATAATTAGACCTAATAGCCTTATATGTGCATGGAATCAAGAACTGATCTAAATTATTATTCCTTGTGGAGGAATTGTAATAAATTTCCTAGGAAAAAAAGAGGAATGCCACTATACACCATAGATACAATGACCTAGTCTCAATTCAACTGCCAAGCATTCACCATATTGTAGCCAAACTATAGGTAATGTATTGTATCGACCTCCATAATCCCATTTTAACTAATTACATAATATATGGGGAATGGATAATTTAAGATGGAAACACTATGAAGGTTTTGTGCATATCTCCTATTGCCTTTGAAACTTATCACAAGATCCCCTTGCCTCATGTTGATCTCCCATCCTTGAGAGAATGGACAAACACCCAAAACCTAGATTCAGTCCTCAAACCTTTGTTAATCCAAGGCTCCCATATTTTTAGGTACCCTAAAGGTGGGATTAATATTTTCAAATTTATGGAGGGCATTAGGATAGTTATGACCTTATTTAATAGATCCTTTAGTGTCCCTTCCACTACTTATGTGATTAACGTCTAGGTATCTTACATCCACTGCATGTTGGAGCAGAAATTAACCCCTCCTATTGGAGATGTAATAAGATTTTTCTTGGCCAAAAATTCACAACCATAAATATAATGACCTTAAAGCATTTTTTTATGATTTCCTATCTCTTGGATTCACTTTTGGCCTCTGTTGATTTCCCTGGCATCCAAAATTGGTCTTGTAATGGTAGAACCACTATTTCCCATCACTATTCTAAATTGTATATATTAAAATATAGTAACCACATGTAATTAACCTATGATGGTGTATTCCCAACCATTTATGAGGTAGTCACCAGTGTCCCTATGCCAAGAATCCACCCTCTAATAAAAAGACAAGTGGAAACCATGGTGGATGTATAGTTCTATTCAGATTGCATTGTAATAAGGATAAAAGGAATCATGATTCAAATATATAGATTTCCCATTCATGTCCCTAATAATATTTTAGAGAAAGAGATTGCTTATCAGATCATCTAAAGAGTGGATGTGATATGAAATAAAAATAAGAAGGTTCAGGCCCACCCATTTCAACTAGACATTGATAAGATTGTGATAAAAGATTTGAAATAGTTGGAAATTATGGTGATCCATAGGAATTATTTTGATTTACAAATGGATGAAATTAATATTTGGGACCCAAATGATAAAATAGACAACAACATATAGGATAAAAATATCCTAAAGATTGAGTATAAAAATCAACTAGGTGTGGGAGATGGTATTTACACAAAGGCAAATAACTTTGAAGAAGTCCTATCCAGTGTTAAGGGTTACAACATCAAATTAGAGCATAGGCTAGTGAGGGAAAATAAAACCTTAAGAGAGATATGAAACCTATATCCCTTATATTATCACTTGTTTATAGGACCATTTAGGACTACTCATTAGGATCCACCTATTGGAGGATAATCTTTTGAGCCTCAACTAGTAGAATTGACAAAGCCACCCTAGGTTGAGCAACTTGAGGATATAAAAGGAAAGGGAAATGTTTTGATTTAAGAGTAAAGGATAAATAATATACCAAGATAATTTCTTCACCCTTGGCATCCCCACAAATGCCTTCTTTCTTAGTGGAGGTCATTAGCATGATTGCCCTAGAGGTAGGAGAAACAATGGAGAGTGCCCTTGTTGACATTATAAATACCTATGGTTATGATAGGGAGGAGGATATATATAATGAAACAAGAAAGGATTTAATTCTACCTGATGGAGGAAAGAGAAAAGTAGAATTGGACTTGGTTCCCCTAGCACCTAGAAGGAATCCTAGGTTAACCTTCACTCACCCTACCAGTGAAGTTAACCTCCTCAGTGATGAGAATCCTATTTATGTACTAGCCATTATTTATTGGTTTTTTAATGGAAAATTATATAAAATCTCATCTCTTTATCCATAATTGGCTTTAACTCAATTTGGCATAGATTATCAAGACAATATCAAGCCATGGATCTAAGACGTTGTGAATAGAGAAATAAAGAGAAGGATCCAAATCCTTCACAACAAGGAAAGCCAAGGGATTGACACCCCAGGGGCCTCTAGGAGTTCAAATGTAGAATTTAATAAGTAGCTATAGTTAAAAGAGTCTGACATAAATGTGTAATTTAATCTAGACACATTAGGTCTTAAGAGAGTAGTGACAAAAAAGCTGACTATTGGCACTGAGGAGTTCACCTTTCAAAAGTTGGATCCATTTGTGGGATTAAATTTAATTCAATGGCAAGCAATAGGAAAACATCATATATTTTATGAGGATGTAGCTATTTTTGTAATGGAATAATTAATAATGACCTTGGCTAGAATAAAAGGAATGAAGCAGAGGATCCTCAACTTGGAGAAGAAGAAGCAATATTTAAAGGCTCGGTTCTTAATTTCAGTTCTCGGGGACATATTATAAATGATGAATAAATATTTTGTGGACACATTTTAGAATTTAAAGAGCATAAATCTTAAATTAAGTTCTCTAAACCATAAAACTAAGATGACACAAGTCTTAATAACCCAATGGTAAGATTTTCAAGATCAGATGATAGAACTCATTAAGGTGCATAAGATAAAGTAGGCCCTAGATTTCAGGATCATCAACCTTAGACATCTAGATATCCTTAAGGTAGTTTTGAAGGATAAGAAATAATATTTGATCACTTGGTATAACAATGTTGACAAATTCATTAAGGAAGACCAGGACTTGGTAACCAAAATGGAGAAACTTTTAGGGAACCTAATGGACAACCCTTCTCAAACCATTGTTATGGACCTGATCAGTGATGGAGAATTCAAGCAGAGAGTTGGTGTTCACATATAGGTCATTAGAGACAATCAAATCCATTCTACCAAGGATAATTAAAAGATCCTTGAATTCATTATTATTATAGGGAAGTAGATTATAAAAGCATAATTTATCAAGGAGCTTATTTCTAAGGCTAATAGTGAATCTGATAAGTTAGCAAGTCAAGAAGAGGATTTAATAATGAAACCTATAGTGGATTTTGAGATAATAAAAGAGAAATACACCAAGGTGAAAGACTTCCTTAGATAGGTCTAATTAAAGGGCCCACTAATGTAATATTTAAAATAATATTCTTTTGTAAAATATTGGTTAGTCTGTTAGCATATACTTATTTTTGTCAAGTTGGCATGAAAGCCTTTCACATTGTATCTTTGTGTTATGGGCAACTATCCTTATCCTGCATGTGGATATTTTTAGAAATATAACTAGTAAATTTCTTATGTTTCCTATAAATAGGTAGGTGGTTACCATTTTAGAGAGAGAGAGAGAGAGAGAGAGAGAGAGAGAGAGAGAGAGAGAGATTTTGAGCAATTGTATACCAGGAGCATTTAATATAGCTAAGGAATTCTAAAAATATTGTCTTGATAGTTTTTGAAATATCTATGTTGTCTCTCAATTTCATATTGTCATCTTGAATTTAAATGATTTTCCTTGTTTTGAGTCACATTATTTGTCATAGGGATGTTGATTTGTTCTAATGCTAAATTAACTGTAGAGATCTCAAGTATACTTCATTTTATTTCCTCTACATTTGGATGTGCTTAAGCTATTCAGACCATAGTAGCAAACATTTAAAGTAGACTTGTTTCTTATGATTTATAAATTTCCTCTAAATTTTACTCGATTTATGATGTAATATGAGTTCATTCTATTTTATATCATAAATTGGTTCATGTGTGCTCAAAGTAATTAGAATTTTGTCATAATATTTGAGATGATAATTTGCAATCATGTTTCCTTTCTACCTTACCCTTCTCTTTTCTTATTTTTTTAAATCAAGACTCACTTTATTTTAAAGATCATTGTTAATACTCATTTAGATTAATCTATAAATCATTAAATTCACAAAGATCTAAATATTTATACCTTGGTGGTTCCCAACCACTAAATTAAACAAATATTTTGGATAGTTCCCATACTCTGCTTGTATTACACCATAGACATCATCGAATTGCCACAAACTATAACTCATGCCTTGGATTTTTCAAATTCTAAAATGAGAAGTGTTCATCAACATTGAAGATCACTTGTGGTGCATTTTTAAGCATCACCACCTAGTCACATAGGAAGTGAGGAACAATAACCAAGGGAAATATGGGATGAACAACACTAGGGTCATGGAAATGATCCTAACAATAGAATAACAGATTAATGAAGCCACAAGAATCAAAGAGGATTTAAGAATAATTGATAGAGATCTTAGTATCCTAATAGACTAATAAAATAAACTCTTCATGTAACCTAATGTTAATTTAAATATAATGGATGAACAACATCAGAGAGCAGTGAAGATCTTACAACAATAATAAGGGACTTTAGCAGCACAAGGGCCCTCAAGGTTACTTAGATGAAGGATATTATTTTTATAACTAAACATTGAAACATTTTGACAAGGAATATTCTTTTTTAAATCCATGTAAAACACATTGCCTATAGGTTAGTTCATTAGGAAGAGTCTAGTGTATTCTAGAACCTTTCTAGAAGGGACAATTGTCTTTACGCTCATACTTTTATAATTGGATATGACTAACTAAAATATTTCCTTACATTATATAAAAGGAACATTGTCAATTACAAAAAGGTGGGGAGATTTTTTAGCTAAAACCAATTGTAACTTTTGGGCAATTAATATATTCAAGGAATTATGAAAAGTTTGTCCAATTTGCTTATGTCTTTTGTTATCTTGGCTTCTCTCTAACTTGTTTGTTCTGACTTCTATATTTTAAAGATTCTTTTGAATTCTTGGTGTGTACATTTGAATATAGGGTTGTTAACTTGTACTAGTGCTAGTTTAATTGAGTTTTCTTAGGTTCATTTCATTTTCTTACTCTTTTTGCATTTGGGATAATGTTGTTTGCTTATAGGGGTAAATCTTTAAAGTGAACTTAGTTCTTATTTTCATTATTTCCCAAACTAATTACATCTTTGCATGATGTGTGATATGATTTGAGCTTGCACTAATTCATATTATGCATTGCTTAAGTACATTCCTAGATGATATTTGAACGTTTTCATGATGTTTGGATTGAAGATCATTAACATCTCTTCTCTCCTTACCTTTCCTTTTGATCCTTTTTTAACAGATCATTATAGATTAATTTTCATTATAAATATCCATCTTAGATTACTCTTTATATTATTTATTGATCATAATTCACCATTATTATCATAGAATAATTTATATTTTACTTATATTAACTATTTGGCCATGGTGGCTCCCAACAACCAAACATTATAAATATTATGAAATAGTCCACTCGCTTTGCATATATTCCATCAAAAGATAACAAGATTATCACAACCTATAATTCATTTATTGAATTCTTATATTTATAAAATGATAAGTGTTCTTGAATAATCTAGGCACCTATGATACATATTCAGGCATCAATAGGAAGGGCTTCACTAGTGCTAGGAGGGTCTAGTTAGAGCTTAGTAGATTTGAAGTATTTTCACTCATTATTGTGAATTTTGTTCAAAGGTTAGTGTAATATTTACATAATTGTGTCATTATTTTCTATAATTGTGTAAATATCATTGATATTTAAGCTCTTAAACCAATATTTCAGCTTCCTTTAGACAAATATCGATGTTCTTTGAAGATATATGCTTAATTTTTATCAAGATGTTTAAGCTTTGTCAATTCAAAAGGTTTAAGGTTAGCAATAGTTATTTTGATCAAATATTGATAGATAATTTGCAAAATTGATTTTAGTTGAGCTTAAATGTGTAAATATCAATCATATTTACATATTTAGATACATATTTGAGATAACTTAGTTAAAGATTATTGTCCTTTATCATCTTGTAAATAAATATTTGCAAAATTTGCTTAATGTGCAAGTCTAATAATTGTTTCCTATAAAAATAGTATTGACACATCATATTTAAAATATGATTCAAAACCCATAAAATTGAATTACCAATAGTCAGGTCAAGGTCACGTTTATAGACTAGAGAACCTTTGTTCTCATTATAATTTCATAGGAGAAAAAGGTGAGATAAAGATAAGCATAGACTTGCAAAGTCTTTGCCAACTTCACCAATTTAGGGTGCTCCTATATTCAATCCCTATAGAGGTAAGGATTGGATATGTGGTTCTTCAATCAATGTGTTAGGTGTGGTACATGAGCTTCCTCATAGTCTTGAAAAATGTTTTCCAACATTTAGTCCTAGTGAAATTATAATAATTGAAGAACACATTAAGATTTTCAAAGCTGATTTAAGATTATTTAATGTGACACATGAAGATGTAGCATGTAGACTATTTCCTTTTAGTTTCAAAGATGTTATGTATGAATGGTATCTCAACCTCCTTGAAGACTACATAACTAGTTGGGTTGATTTTAATAATAATTTCATTGATAAATTTGGTAAAATAATTAATTCTTGTGTCTTGTACCAATAATTCACCATAATAAAAATAGATGTAAATGAGCCTATAAGAGCCTTCAATGCTAGATTTTAGAAGATGTTAAATAGGATAATATCTCCTTATAGACCTGATGATGATTTATCCTTAGAGATCTACAAGTATGCCTTGGATTCCTTGACTTTTATGTTTATAAAGAGAGTTATTGGGCCCATGAATACATTATATTTATCTTATGTTGAGGTTGTGATCATTAATGACTATATTCAACCATAAGGATGATTGGCATACTCCATTCATAAAGTTAATATGCATTTACCTATTTTGAATATTATTCCCAATTCTAATCAAAATGTGTATGTCTTAAACCAACTTCTAGTCTTGAACCATTTACCTTTGAGTCATGCACATCCTACTCAAAACCTGGGATTCCTAAACAATTCTACCGATGGATCCCATGCATAGGGTTAGGAATATTTATTGTCTATAGATAATGCTAATACACAAGTTAATAATTATGAGGGACCAAAGAGTGGGAATGATGTTATCCTCAAAATGGTTCAAAATATTAGCACTGACTTATTTCAGTTAAAAAAGAATGTAAACAATACTGGAGAGAGATCTAATAGGAATTTATCCTTCAAAAGCTTAAATATGCCCACTAATAGATTTCAAAATGGTAGTTACCACAACAACAAGAATAATGATCCATCTATCAGTAAGAATGTGCCTGATATAAATCTTGATGATATTGCTTTACCTAACTATTATAGAGTTTATTACACTTCTAAAAATGGGTAAATAGATCATGTTTAATTTTGTAAGGATTTTGAGGCCTTTCAATAATAATTAGATACTTTTGAATTTGTCACTGATAAGGATTGTGATATAGTTACTTCCATCTCTTCAAGGTCATCTAAATTGTTTGCTTCAACTCTCATGGTGGAAACATTTGAGTTTCCTTTCCAAGAGGACAATGATCTTGATGATATTCCTAAATATATTTATGTTTTTTAGAAATTTTAAAAGAATATTTTTGCTCTAAAAAATAGGGAGAATAAGAAACCATAGACCACTTCAACTCTTCCAAATAACTTTGATGCTCCTCCTGATGCTACCTCAAAAAATAATCTAGAGCCTCTTAAGGGAAGTAATTATAAACATAATATTGATTCATGTAACTCTTCCAATAGGAATAGATATAATATAGTATAGGACATGAAAAAAATTAAGTATAAAATCACATTGCATGAGTTGACACACATTATTGCATAGAGGGATCTACTATTGTAGTCCTTGTTTAAAAAACCTAGTAAGTCTCAAAAGTTTACACATGATAACACATTGCAATACACAAAATTAAAGTATATGTTCCACATTATATAATTATATTTAGGATAATTGGTTAGAATTTTCATAATTATTTGTTAGACTCTAGTGCATCTATAAATATTATGCCTAAATGTATTTATGAGTAATTAGGTTTGACTCCCATTAAATTTGATAGAGTTGTGACTCAATTAGATAAATCAATAGTCAAAGTGATTGTTGAACTATTGAATTTTCATATGTACATTTATTATAAAACAAGGGTGCAATAATTAATTGATATCTAATTGGTATACAAACTTGATGGTTATGTGATGTTGTTAATCAAAGACTAGACTAAGAGCTTGAATGGCTATATGTCAATGGATTATTCACATATGTGGTTTCCTTGGAAGGGATTCCCCAACAAAAATAAGATAGAAAGGAAACCCAAAATTAATAATATTATCATCAAGTACAATTCAATTAATGAGATGGTCAACATGCTAACTCATATCTATGTGTTTAGACTCTTCACTCCATAAACATATGTAATTCTAAAACTTTCCACTCTATGCCTAGATTATGGAAACTTTATTTTGATGGTGTTAGATGAAAATTGGGTTCTAGTGTAGGAATGGTATTAATAAATACCATTGGGAAATAATACAATGCCACTTACAAACTTTAGTTCCCATGCACCAATAATTTGGCTAAGTATGAAACACTTATTATTGGATTAAAATTTGCAATCAAACACAAGGTCAAGGAACTATTAATTTTTTGTGACTTTAAACTGGTAGTTAACTAGGTAAAGAGTTGATATCAATGTAAACTATCCTATTTTAAGAAGTATAAATTTAAATTATGGGACTTAATTAAATGTTTTGATGCTTTCAACATTGTTTCAATCCTTAGGAAAGAAAACAAGGTTGACAATGAACTTGCTTCAGCCACAACCAACGTCATTCTTGATCAATGTTCCAAGTTATAACATATTAAAATTGAATTAATCCCATATCCCTTAGTACTAGTTAATGTCAACCATTTAAAAGTATTCAGTGATGATCAACAAATCATAGAATTCATAACTAGCTTAGGAGTATTTGACGGTCACATTATTCATGAAGGTAGTGAAAGTACCCTTGATGATGACAAAGTTGAAGGCAAACTTGATGAAAATTTCACTCATTTGAGTGAAAGTAAAATCCCCAAAGGGATTATATCCTTAAAAATACTATTTGACATGGGCAGACTAGCTAAGACTATGAAGATTCCTAAAGTAAGTGGGAAATATTATCATGTAATTTATTTTGGACTTCAAGGTCAACCTGAGCTGGTTAATATTGGTACATCATGTACAAGTGTTGAGTCTAAAAGAGATAAAGAATTATTGACCAAATATAAATATGTCATAGCTTCGTCTTATGATGACTTAAATATCTTTGATCCAAAGCTCATAAATCATACCATACCTTTAAAGGAAACCTAGAAACCTTTCAAATAAAAGTAGAACCCTATCAACCTAGTATTAAAACCACTACAAATATTTGAATTATATCTTCAATGTGAATATTGTGTTTCCCATTAGGTAATCCATTTGGGAAGATAAATTAGTACTAGTTAGGAAGAAAAATGATGAAATTAGATTATGCACTAATTTCCTAAATATAAATAAAGCATCTGAGAAAGATAATTACCTCATAATTTTTCTTGAATAAGTAATCTAAATTATATCTAGTTCTACTATGATGTCTTTCCTTGATGGTTTTTAGGGATAACCAGGTGCTAGTGAACTAATAGGATAGGATGAATACTACATTTAATACTAAATATGGTACATTTTCCTACAAAAGAAGGCCATTTGGACTTATAAATATAGGATACACTTTTAAAAGGGTTATGGATCTTTATTTCCAAGGTATTTTATGTAAGTGCATTATCATATACATGGATGGTCTAAATTTCTTATCAAAAAATTAGGCAAGATCATATTATGCACCTAAAACAAGTATTTTAATGATGTAGAAGCTATGGGATTTCTCTCAGCCTAATGTAGATTATTTTTTGTGTTACTAAGGGAAAAATATTAAGACATGTTATCACTAAGGAGGGGATCTCTATAGACCTTGATAGAATAGATGCAATATAGAATATAGATCACCCTAATATTATGAAGGAATTGAAGCCATTCTTTGGTAAAATCAACTTTATGAGGAAGTTTATTTTTGGTTTTATAGAAATAGTGAGACCTTTAAATGTCATGTTGAAGAAATATGTTAGGATCACTTAAAATGAAGAGACAAAGAAGGCTTTCAAAGACACCAAAGAGGAAATTGGACAAGCCCCAATCTTTATAAGTTGAGACTTTACTAAATAATTTTATTTTTACTCCTTTTCTTCATATCATATAATATCTACAATTATAACATAGAAGATAGATGAATGTCACCATCCAATAGATTTTATGATCACTAACCTAAAAATTGTTAAGTTGAAGTACTCTCTAGTTTACAAACAAGATTGTGATTTGGTTAAGGTAGCAAAAAAGTTTAGGTAGTATATACTTAGAAATAATGTGCATGCATTACTACCAAACCCTACCATTAAGATCTTGCTTAGTCAATTTGAACTTGGAAAAATGAGAGGTAAGTGGATGTTTATGCTCCAAGAATATGACATTGAGATTAAGACTATTAAATGGGTAAGGTGCCAAGGTTTAATTCAATTGATTTCCAACACTAACGCGAACATAAGCATTAGGTAGGATAAGAAATAATTTTTTAGACCAAATTATTGGTATGATCCCATTATCCACTTACTAATCAATGTTTATTGTCATATAGTGTTAATTAAACAACAAAAAATATCTCTAAAGCTCAAGGTATCTCATTTTCTAGTCAAGGATGGATTTTTATACAAGAAGAACATTTAAGGCATTTACTTGAGATGTGTCTCTAAGAGTTAACCATTTGAGATCATGAGCACCTTCCATGAAAAGATATAAAGTGTACATCCATCCAGAAGGATAACAATACACAAAATAGGAAGGACTAGTTATTACAAGGCTACTATCTTCATGGATGTTCACAAACATGTGAGAGAATGCCACTCATGTCAAGTCTTCAACAATAAATATCCCAATGCAGCCATGCCACTAATACCAATAATGATTGATAAACCCTTTACCTAATGGGGGCTAGATTTTGTGGGTTTCATTAACCCTAATTCCTTTGATGGTCACAAGTATGTTTTGACTATTACTAACTACTGCATAATTGAAGCAGTGACAACAAAATAGTGTATAACTGAAGAGGTGATCAAAATTTTAGATGAAAACATATGCACAAGGTTTGGGACACCTATATCTCTAGTATATGATAATGTATCTACCTTTATATCCATCAAGATTATTTAGTGGGCATATGATAATAACATTATTCTTAAGTTATCATCTAGCCATTACCCTCAAGGTAATGGTGTGTATGAATCAACAAATAAGAACTTTATCAAATAAATAAACAAGTCTATAACTAATAACCCAAGAACATGGTATAAGCTACTTAATTATGCCCTTTGGGTATATAAAACAAGGGTTAAGAAAACTCTTAAGGCATCAACATTCTTTCTTGTATATGGTCAAGAACCCATATTTCCCATTACATTCAAGCTCCCAACATATAGGCTCATGCAATAGTACATGGAGGAGGACCAATAAGTTTCATGTTTAAGGTGTTTAGACATCATACAAATAGAAGATGTAAGTAGCAGGAACCAAACCATAATCAAGAGGTGGTTTAATAAATGTTCAAAAATAAATATTTCTAGGGAAAGAGACTTAGTTATTCTTTGAGATAAGTAATTTGAGTCTAATGGTAAACATGGGATGTTCACACATTTTTAGATATGTCCCTATAATATTGTATAAATACTTGGAGACAACACCTTCAATCTAAAATACTTACAAGGAGAACAGTTCATGTTACCCACCAATGGTCAGTACCTTAAGCACTACATCTCTATTCTCTCACCTAGGGTATTCATGGAATAAACTATAAGAATAGTTATATCTAGTGTAGGTAGGCTAGATTAGCTTCCTTCCTATTTCTTTCCTTGTTATTCCTTGTTTTTACATAATGTTTGTATATATTTATTTGCCTATTCTTTTTTTTTATTTGGTGTATTTGTTTTCTCTTCTTTATTTGTTACTTTCAATAATTCCATTTAGATAGTCCTATATCAATATCTATATGACTTCTTAAAATAAACCTCACAATTTAGGAATGTAGGTATGATTTCATAACATTGGTTGATCATGGATTATTGAGATGTGAACAAAATGTTATCGTTTAAAGAAACTAGTAAAGACTATTGGATAGGTAAATTTTTCCTTGAAATTTTACATGTTGCTCTCATCTAAACTTGATTTTAATAAGGATTACACATGTAGGGTGAAAGACTAGATTATTAGGATACAATCATGCTTACACATAAGAACCATTAATTCCCTAGGATAAATATTATAGCTGAGGATGATTATCTGAAGATCAAACACTTGACTAAATCCCAAAAACTAGCTAACTTGATTTACAACCTTTGCTAGAAAGTCAAAATGACTTTAAAATACAAAAGTAAAAACCTTATTTCAAAAATTAAGAGATTTCAATGCAAAGGAGATTTTGGTAATCTCCATTGGTGTTATCAACACTTGGATGGTAATGGATCAAGGCCTTGAGTGGAGCCAAAGGCATCTCTATCAGGGATATGGATGCTTATCTAGTATCAAATCGATTCCCAAGCCTTCCCTAAGCTAAATCATGGTTAATGTTAACATGCTAAAAGTCAATGTTAATGATTAAAATCATGAAATATGGAAGTTGTTCTCTAAATCCTATGATAATCAGTAAGTGGAGTAAAAAATGCAAATATTGTATGGCTATGTCTTGATTTTTAACCTTAATTTTGCATGTAAAAGATCTGTTTTAACCCTAAACTGATCTTAATAATGGTGATTAATCAAATAGAATAAGTAGCCTAATTATTAGTCAAAAGTAGTCTTTTAATTCTAACATATTTCTATGCTTCCCCTAGAATTCACCATTTTTTGAGGTCAACATATCCCCATTTATAAAAAATGGGGACCCTTATCTTAAATTATAAAAAAATTTACCTTAAATTTGAAAATTCATGCAATAAGAGTACCATTAGAATGTTTTAAACATTATATTTATTTGAAGATCATTTTGGCTTGGTTTGGTTTGAATATTTGTTCATAATTATGATATAATCTTGTATAAAGTTGCTAACATTTGATCTTTATGTTTCAGGTCACATATCTAATGGAGTCCATTTGGAATGAGCAATGTCTGGGTTTTATGATTTAATAATGGTTTGGTCTTTTACTAGCCTTTGGTCTATTTAATTCAAGTTAAATTGATGTTTGATCAACTTAAATCCCTAACTCTAATTACCCTTTCTCATTCCCTTTGAATTGAATTCAAATTTGGTAAAAAACATTTTACGTGTGAATAATTTATCATTCCATGGGATTAGTTATATTTTTAGCACAAGGTTTGGTCATGATTATTAACATAACCAAACCTTAGTCTAAACATTTTTATGATTAGTCTCTTTATTTTCTTGATAACCTTGGTCCCTTTTATTTATACATGGTCTAACTAACCATTGGTACCTTTGTTATGTCAATAGAATTAGCCTAAAAAAGCCTTATCCTAAGACTATACACTATGTCTATGATTATTCATGGGGTCACTTTTATTATGACTCATAACTTAGCATAAAATGTTTTTTCTAAGATATCTCCCATGTTTATTAACATGAAATAAAATCATAGTCCAAAACATTATGCTAAGTTATTTATTTTCCCCAAGTACTAATTTAAACATCATTTTTAATCATAAGATCAATGATCCATGTTTTTCCAAATGAATAAGATCACAATGCATTATTAAAGTTGAAAAATTCAAGACTTTGACCATAAGCTAAAGCTTGAACATCTTCTAGAGATCAATGGTATGAATTTTCTCAATCCAAATTGATCCAATAATACATAGCGAGTCAAAACTTCAATAAAGCCCTAGGAGAAGTGAGAAAGTGACAAGTATCAAAATCTCATCCCCATAACACTCAATAGCAAATGGAGTTCAACCTTAAATATCAAAATCTAATGGAGTACATTTTATCAGATAAGGATGATCTAATGATGTGAAATGAACATTAAAAATTCAAGATGAATATGGAGATGACATGTGTCATATCTATGGTCTACAAATTAAAGATCTAGCATCACTTCAAGATCAACAATACATAAATGTGCATATACATTTATATCAATGGTCCATGGAGAAGGAGGTACAATTAAGTAGATCAAGATTAATGGAGCATAATTGATCGATGTAATTGAGATAAATGGTGTGTATCAAATGTTGAATAGTCAAGATGAATGCAAAATTTATAAGTATCATAACTATATGGAATGTAGTGAGTAACCAATGACATTCAATTTCTCAGATTGAGATTGAAGATTTATATTGATTTATACAAGGATGATCCAACAGTGCAAAATCAAGTGATAATTGTAAAAGGCAATGGTTATTTTTTAAATATGAATGATAAAAATGCCATGAAAATTCGACATGGATGCCATGGTGATGACACATCAAAGCCATGTAATTATAATTTTCCAAGTGGAAGATGTTTCAGACATTGGATTAAGGGCATAAGAACATAGTCCAATTGGGATCTATGTAATGAAGCTTGTGAAATTTTAAATATATGCCCCATTAGAGAACTATAATAACCTCCAAAAATCCCAATGCACATATAGGAGTCCTATTCCATCCCTATATTCACCATAATAAATCTAGAGAAGCTAAATTATCATCTATGTAAAGGTAATTCAATCCAAAATTAAAATACAAACCACTGGTGAGAAATTTGAACAAATACATGGCCAATGGTCGAACTCAAGGGACAAAACAAAAGATTTGATTAGATCCTAATTGAAGATCAAATTCATATTTTCAAATTAATTTACTTTTCTCATTTGAAACATAGTCATAAGACTACTTATAGACAAAATTAAAATACTAAACACATGGTCCATGAACTTAGAAATTCTCCTTGAGGATGACAAGAATCTAAAAAATAGGATTGAACACTTGCTTAGGAACATGATCACAAAGCCAACTGAACTCATCTCCATAGGCCTTATCAATGATTATGAGTTTAAGCATAGAGATACCATATCCATGTAGGAAGTGAGGATCAAGAACCAAGGAAAATCTAGAATGGACAATAGTAGGGTTATGAACATGATCCTAACAATAGAAGAAAATATTACTAAAGCTAGGAGCATAAAAGAGGTTTTAATAAAAAATGATAAATATCTTATAAGCCTATCAATTTAAGAAGATGAACTCTTCATAGAACCTGTTGTTAATTTAAATCTAATGGATGAACAACATTAGAGAGTAATGAAGATCTTACAATAACAACATGGGATTTTAGTAGCACAAAGGTCCTCAAGGTTAGTTGGATAAAGGATATTATTTTTGTAACTAAGCATTGAAACATTATGAGAAGTAATATTCTTTTGTAAAGTCATGTAAAACACATTGCCTATAGGGCAGTTCATTAGGAAGAGCCTAGTGTATACTAGAACCTTTGTAGAAGGGACAACTAACCTAGCACTCTTACTTTTGTAATTGGATATGTCTAATTGACATACTTCCTTACATTATATAATAGGATTATTTTCAAATGTAAAAATGGGGGGAGTTTTATAATCCAAAAATAATTGTAACTTTTGATCAATTAATATAAGCAAGGAATTGTTTAAAGTTTTTACAATTTTCTTGTCTTTTGTTATCATGGCTTCTCTCTCACTTGTTATTTCTGACTTCCATATTTGAATGTTTTTTTATAAATTCCTAGTGTGTACATTTGAATGCAGAGTTGTTAACTTGTGTAAATGCTAGGTTAATTAAAAGTTCTTAGGTTCATTTTGTTTTCTTACTCTTCTTGGATTTGGGTTAATGTTGTTTGCTTGTAGGGGCAAATATTTAAAGTGAACTTAGTTCTTATTTGCATTATTTCCCACATTACTTACATGTTTGCATGATGTGTGACATGATTTTATATTACACTACTTCATGTATTACATTACTTATGTGCATGCTTGGATGATATTTGAACATTGTCCTGATGTTTGGAATGAAGATCAACATCTCTTCTCTGCCTTACGTTTCCTTTTTCTCCTTTTAAAACTAGATCACTCTAACTTAATTTTCATTGTAAATATCCATCTTAGATTAGTCTTTAGATTAGTTCTTTATCATAATTCACCATTATTAGCATAGGATACTTCATATTTTACATAGATTAACTATTTTCCCATGGTGGCTCCCAACCACCAACCATTATAAATATTGTGAAAAAGCCCACTTGCTTTTCCTCTATTTCATCAACATATAACATGATTATCAAAACCTACAACTCATCCACTAAATTCTTAAAATTATAAAAAGAGATGTGTTCTTGAACATTCTAGGCACCTTTGATACATATTCAAGTGTCAAGAAAAGGCTTATCTCCTTTTCTCTCCATCTTAGTGTGGGATGATTCCAACCTTTATATAACCACCTCCTATAACAATCCCACTAAGTTTTACCATAATAGGGTAATTTTTAAAAATAAATTAATTACACACATTCATCTAACATATTTCGCCATGATGAAACCTAACTAAGTGATATTTAATTAACTGTATTATTTTTAGTTAACCTCAAAAAGTATAAAGCTAATCCATTTAGCTAATTCTCACCATAATAATAAAAATATATAAAAATAGGTATAATGTTGAATATAAAATAAAGATTGTATTTATTTCATAGAATTAGTATTCCAAATTTGTCCATGGCTAATACAACATTATAGCCATGGATGTAAATGTACATATGAGTAAAAATTACAATTTAAAAAATAATAAATGTCTCAATAATAACAATACAATGATACAAAGCTTCAGGGAGCATGAGTATCAATGAAATTGAAGTATCCAGAAGTAATCTTAAGTGTAGTCTCTAGTGTAGTACTATTGTGGGGAGAGGGTATCATCTGATTTATTTTCCATACCAACCACTAACCATTGATCCCCAACACTATCTCTCAACAAGGTAATGTCCCTCCCTTCATGGATGGGTAGATAATGATGGTGTTGGAATCTAGAGTGACAAAGTAGAGCCTATATGATGAAATATAACTAATACATGATGCATATCATAAATAAACCCATTCTAACATTTTATCATCTAAACATGCAAACTATATTAAAAATATGAAATGATAATGATTAACTGTAAATATTAATTTAGCCAAAGTGTTTATATAGATATTCAACTCTAGGATCAGTCAATTTCATACACACCACTCAACCAAATTACTACTCATATTTAATTAATTGTGCTTAGTGGAATCCTTATAACTACTTATTTAGGGTCATTAATACAAGATTTGGTTATTTATATAATAACAGAAAAACCAATAGATTCATATAGAATAATCTCTATTAAAAAATATAATATATACTAAGTACAAAAATATCAAATACATATATTTAGTCCATCAAATGAGAATGAAATGAGTCTCTTATCATCTAATTTATTATAGAATAATAAATAGATTTAATAAATTTTCCTCAATAGAATCATATCATCTAGGTAAGAAACTCTAAATGTTAGTCTAACCATCTAATAACATTTATTCCCAGCTTAATATCCACATACTAAAAGTACATTAAAAATATCATTTAAATATAACAACATATGATTTATTCAATCTAAAATATCTCATATGTACATGTTTCATTAAAATAGTATAACACACTAATAACTTAGCCAAGATAACCATATACACCCATATATATTTATTTTACCATGAAATGTTTTAAAGTATTAACTAGGTGTGTGTGTGTGTATGGTATATACATAGATTTCAGCAAAATAAAGAATATACATGTATCCTATATTTATATATCATCTATATACATGTGATCAAGGAATCCAAGAAGGGAAATTAGATCAAGTATTAGAACCAGTAACACAACTTGAATAAAAACATGCTACCACTTAGTTACCTAGATCATAGGGAGAGCTTAATGAACAAAACTAATTGAATACACAATTAAAATGTAAAGAATGATAAATTAATTACTTTCCTTGAATTCTCTAAATGATTCATTTTGTGGCTTTTTTGTCTTGTGATCAAAGAGTCTTTTCTAATGGAGCTTGGCTATCTCATTCTCTCATTGGCACCATGAATTTATGGCTTGATTTTGGATTTATCTTGTGATTTTGGCATTATACCATTATTTTTTTCAATATTGATATAAACCTACATTATAATTTTACATTATCCAAGCTCTCCAAATAAAGAGGTAAATGATTTTATTTATAGGATTAGGAACTAACCCCAACTCAAGGTGAGTTATGCTGTAGTTTAAACATGGAATGGGTTCAAACCTAACCTACATGATTTAATTAACCCTAGTAGAGTTAAAATGTGTCAAAAGATCATGATTTGTAATGAATAGGCATGGGTGAGATATTTTGAGATATTCTCAAAGGATTTAAAACTCATAATAAGGTAATCATGAAAATTTAGGATATTATTTATCTTGGAATTTTATATTTTAGAATTTCATTAATTACACATGGATAATTCATCTAGGCATTTAATTTGGTATAGAATTTTAAATAATTTTGATTAGGATTTTGGTATTTTTAATATTTGATTTAGTTTCATGTGTGCACTTTCCCAATTTAATAGGTATTATAGGCCAAATTTTATGCTATGATGCCACATGATGATCAGAGATGAACCTATGAAATGTTTCTATTTCTTATGATAGGATACCCCAGTTAGGATGTCTCAATGGGATTCTAAGAATTAATGAGTCATGCAAATATAATTTTAGGAAATCTATTTATTTTTAGTCTTTATTTTGAATGATAGTTAAGAATTATACTAAAATCCAATTGAAGGCCATTATTGGCCAATTTTAGGTGTCTATAGTTTGCCCCTATTTGGGAAGGTGTTGCAAACTGAAGGTGAATTAATGTATTCTCAAAGAATGAAAAGGTCATGTATGCCTACAAATTTAATGAAAATGGATGAACTATAGGTTCGCCCTTGAGGGAGTAGCTTAAAATGAGGTTATAAATCAATCACTCAATGCACATGTAGCTATCATAGTAGTAGTAGACAAATAAGATGATTTACCCATAAGTAGTTATAATCATTGGCATTGGTGGGATAAAAAAGGTGATTAATTTCCTAAAGGTGGTTATAATCATCAAAAAATGATTAGGGTAACAAGAGATTGATTCTCCCAATGGTGGTTATAATCAGTTAAAGGGAAAATAATGATTTACCCATAAACAATTAGAATCATTGGTAGGATAAAAATATGCCCTAGTTAGGTGGATAGAGATAATGGTTTTCTAAAAGGTGGTTATAAGCATTATTACCATGAAAACATGCCCTAGTTGGTCAGAAGAAAGAGAATGATTTTCCCAAAAGTGGTTATAATCATCAACCTTCAAATGGATGGAAACATAATGATTTTCCCAAAGGTGGTTATAATCATTGGTTAAGCTAATGGGATGGTAAAAAATGATTTACCTATAGGTAATTATAATAATTAGACCCTAATTATGATAAATATGATGTGGAATATGATGTAAAATTACTACATAGGAGAAATAAAAATTTAGGCAACCTACTAATAGGGAGATCCTCATCTAGACTAGTAAAGAGGAAATTTATTTCATTATTTAATTACTCTATTTAGGCTATGATTTGTATTAGATTATGCATGTTGTTGGTGCCAAGTAGATATATCATTACTTCATTTCTGTGTGGAATCTTAGAGATAATATTTGTTGTAACATGTGATGGTAGGCATCATGATAGAACACCGTGAAGACTTGGCCAAAATATGCATAAGGAGTGACACGTGATCTAATACTCAATGGAAAATAATGCACCAATGATAAAAACCATGATGATAAATTTTATGTATGAATATGGATGGATTCAAGAATAATGCACAAGAAATCACCCAATAATTTCACATAAACAAAATCAAGGTATAATGAAAAATTAAACAAACAAGCAAAGAAACAAAGAAAATACCAAGAAAGAAAGAAAGAAAATAAAATAAAGAGAAACAATAAAGAAATAATGGTTAATCATTATGTTAGTACAAACAATCATGACATAAATAAGACAACACATGTTTCCCCTATAAAATAGGAGACAACTTTAGAAACAAAAAAATAGTGGAATAGAATAAAAGGAAGGGGGTGGATGATTTGTCTCCCAATGCACTATGTAATTAGATGTTGCCTACATAGTTCCATGCACGTAATATCCAATAAAAACTTTAGGTCAAATGTATTTCTCACAAGATATGGGATAGAAGAAAATGATGATCAATAAAAACATGATGGATGGTATAGAAGAAGATGAGAATGGTGTCCTGAAATAGTGAGAGTGTGAGATGCTAGGATAATATGGATGGGGAAAACTAAAAAGCTAGGGATCCTAGAATCATTAAGGTAAAGAAGTGATCAATGCTTTTGGATTTTCTAGATGGGTTTTACAAATGTTTTTTTTTTTTGATGTATCTCAACTCAATAGAGAATGATGGGACACTAAATGGTCTAATCTCTCAAAATGGAGAGGGCATTGAAACTTAAAAGATTGCTCACAAAATGATAAGAGAGTTAAAACTTAAAAGATTTCTCACAAAATGGTGAGAGTGTGGATTAGGTTTCTCAAAAAATAATTAGAGCATTGGAAAAGTGTGAATGAGCTAACCTAAATGTGAATCAAGCACTACCTACATAATCCAAGGATGGGACCTCAAGTAACTATAGTTACACCTTATATTAGAAGAATCTAACTAATGTAGCAACCACTTCAAAAAAAATAGGTAAAGTTGGAAAATGGTAAAATATTGCATAAGCATAGCAAGGTGGTAGTTCAAGGCATGATAAACAAGTGTTGTCCCTAGTTTTCCCATAGGTGATATAACTGGGAAACAATAACACATGTCAATGATATTGATTTCCCCATAGGTGATGATAATTAGTAGTAAGATAGTGGGACACTAATTTGCCCATATGAGATTATAATCAAGTACACTTGGTATAAAATGAAACAAAAAATGTAGGATGCAACTACCAAACCACTATCATACTACTCCAAAATATAGACTCTATCTATAATACTCAAAACAACTATTTAAACATGGTCTAAATTTTCATGATAAAAGCAACAAAGAAACTTGATAGAATGGAACCAAGGTCAAGTGAGCTAGGTAGGGAAGTGTAAAAACAACTCTATCAATAGAAAGGTATGGTAGAATGACAAAGTGATATAATGAGATGGGACAAAGAATAAATTTGATATTATGGTACAATTAAATCAATCATCATAGATAATACACCAGGTCACTCAAGCAAATTAAAGCTTGATGTGTATAATGTTCATTAGATCATCAAGTTTCTCCACATCTTATGTACTGAGCCTATATGTTATAGCTCCATAATTTGTAACAATGATGAAAGGACCTACCCAATAGGTTTTTAAATTACCTTTATTTTTTTCTCAAACATGGTATTCTTTTGGTTTTATGTAAGAACAAGATCACCAAGTTCAAATTCTATGTATTTCACATGTCGATTGTAGTGGCCATGGAGTCAGTTCTGGTATGCTTGAAGGTTGTTAATTACATCCATGTATTTCTTATCAAGTAACTCTAGATCTTGATGTTGAACTACTCATCAATCATTATCATTCAAGATATGCTTCAATGAGATTAGTAATGAAGGTAACTCAACCTCAATGGGAAGAATGGATTTAGTGCAATAAATAACTGAGTATGGAGTGGCTCCTATTAGAGTATAGTGATTGGTATGGTATGCCTAGAGGGCACAAAATATTTAAAGGTGATAATCATGGTTGACATAATTAATAACCTTTTTGAGGATGTTGATAATGGTCTTACTATATGATTCAACTTAGATATTACCTTGAGGGTAATATGTCATGGAAAAATGTTGTTTAATCTTATATTCAAAATAAAGAAAATTGACATATTTATTCTTGAATGATATAACATTATCAGATATAATGTTAGAGGGGATAATGTAATAGTAAATGATATGGTTAAAAATAAATTTGGCAATCTGATTTCTAGTCACATAAGTGAGGGGTATAGCTTTAACCCCTTTAGTGAAATATTATGTGGTGGTAAGGATATGTTTGTGGTTGAAGGATGAGGTGGGTTTTATATACCCGATGAGATCTAGTCCCCATATAATGTTCATGGTGTCATCATTGTTTTTAAAGTCTTGGTTGGGGCATGTATTAAATTGGCATTTCATTGACATTCATTGCATATTTTCACATATACAACTACATCTACATTCATCGTTATCCAATAATGCCTAATATGTATGATGTTTATAGATATGATGGCTCCATTTTTGTGTGATACACATACTCCTTTGTGAACTTCCAACAATGCTAGTGTAAATTCTATCAAAGTTAAACAATGAAGAAGAGTTTCATCAAAACTACGGTGGCATAAGGTTGGTTTGAGTAAGGTATAACATACAAAATGATGGATAAAGGCTTTGGACTATTAATGGGATAGGTCTAGTGGAATTATTTGGTCATGAATTTATTTTTATAGGTATTAATACCAAATAGAGTTGGTACTAATAATATCACATATCATTGTGACAGTTAAATGTTTATGAGCTGATGCAAGGAGATTTTCAATGAGGAACTGGTATTCATTTTTTTTATGTATGATGAATCAAATATCTAGTACTATTGATGACATATACTATTATATTAATTTCCCTTGGTATATTATAAAATTGGACATCAACAATATATCATTTTAGAGTGTTGACTATGTCATTATACAAAATGAGCTTGTCATCCTTGATCTAAAAGTGGTCTATAACCTAATTGATGACTAATTAAAAATCATCCTAAACCTTTAAATGTTGTATGTTTCATTGTACTACATTTTAAAGATTAGTAATGAGTGATTCATATTCATTTATGTTGTTGGTACAAGGAAATTTGATCCTAAATTACTTAGGGATAAGATCCCCCTATGGAATAATAAACAAAAGGAGTACCCCAAATCCATGTGCTATGAATGATCCATCAAAATATATATTCTAGTGTCTCTCCTCAAGAGTTGTTTTAATCATGGTAATAATGGATCCATTTAGGAATTTAAATATTAACATCTTTGTATCTTCAAGGGGTGCTTTAGCAAGTCGATCTATGAGAACTTGCCCCTTGATAGATTTGTGGTTTACATATTCTATCTTAAACTCACTGAGAAGCATGATACATTTGGCCATGCAACTTTTTAAAGATGTTTTGGATAGTAGATACTTGAGTGGATCTACTTTGGAAATGACCATGGTCTTGTTGTTCAACATGCAATGTCATATTTTTTGAGATATGAAGATCATAGAGAGATAGTCTTTCTCAATGGTTGTATAATTATGCTCATACATGACTATTGTATGGATTAGATATTACATGGAATGATCTTTCCCATTATCATCATGTTAAGCTAGTACCCTTATTGATTGGTCAATACTTAATAGGTATAATATGAATGTCTTTGCAAGCATTAGAAGTAAAAAAATGGGCAAATTTTCAATATAGTCCTTCAGATGCTAAAAAGCTTTCTGGCATTTCTCATCACAAGAAAATTCTACCACTTTCCTCATACAATGTGTGAATGGGTGGCACTTATTTTCCAATTGAGATATGAAGCATCTAATCTATTATTTCTTGCCCTAAAAACTATGGAGTTACTTCAAATTGGTTGATGGTGGCATCTAAGATATGTCTTATATATTGGGTGGATTGACTTCAATGCCTCGATGAGATACAATGAAGTGAATTAATTTTCCTAAAGTAACTCTAAAAACACACTTCTTAGGGTTGCGCCTAACTTTGTATTTACAAAGTCTCTTAGATATCCTCTTTAGTGATATTGAATGATCAACTCTAGTCTTTAGTTTACCTAGTACATCATAATTGTAGTATTTAATAATATCATGCATCATATCATGAAATATTATGGTCATGTATATTTAGTATGTGGTGAATGTTCCATACATTATTTAGAACAAATGGCATAACTTGATAATAGAATGTTCCCTAGAGAGTGGTGAATGTTATTTTATGTTGGTATTTTGGTATGATCTAGATCTAGTTTTAGCCTGAGAATCCATCCATCAGTGAAAGAATTTCATAACCCATTATGGATTTTATGATCATGTCAATGTTTGGTAGATGAAAGTAATCCTTAGGGAAAGCCTTATTTATGTCTCTAAAATCAATGTAAATTTTGATTCTTCTAGTTTTTACTTACTGGAACAATATTTGATATCCACTCTAAGTATTTGATCAGTCAAATATATCTTGATTATAAGAGTTTTTCCAACTCTTTTTTTACTAATACAAAAATTCAAGGATACATCTTGCATAATTTTTTTATATGTTTAGCATCAGGATGTACCATAAAGTGGTACACAACTAAGGTAGGGTCAAAACCATGCATGTCAAAATACACCCAAGCGAATATATAAATAAATTCCCTCAAAAGGGTTATAAATGCTTTATGTTATTCCTCATTAAGTGATGTGCCTAATTTGATCCACTTCATGTCATCGAGAGTCTTGATGTTAACTTCTATTGTGTCTTCCACTATAAGGGTTGAATCATCTTCCAGAATGGTCAACAAAAATTTGAAATAGACTATATTTTTAGAGTTCTCTATTAGGATCATCTCTTCAAGTTATCCTGGGCATGATGAATCAAAATATACCAATGGTAGGGATGTCCATGTGACAAGTACTATTGAAAACTCTTAGATGATTCGATCAAAAATTTATTATTATTCAAGGCTAAACTAAAACCCACAACCAAGCTCATCATTAGTGGTATAATGAGATATGTTTTAGGAAGGTTGAACCACCCCCATATTATGTCTCATAAGATAGGTTTTTATAACTAAATTGGCCTTTATCTTTACTATGTCCCTCATACAAAAGTACCTTGAAGAGGTTTTCACTTTGGGACCTCAATATTTTATTTAATTGTTTATGGCTAAGGGTGTTCACCCATTCTCAAAAATAATATTTAGGATCCAACATGATTGATAACCCTTCTTTGTTTTCTCCAAATGGAACATTGTCCCTAAGGACTAGAAAATCTTAGAAGGCCTAATCAATCTAAAACTCATCAATTGATACATTTTATTCTTTTTGGTCCCAATCTATTAGTTAGTGATAATATAATATAAGTGGATATGGTGAATAAATAGTCAAAGGGTAAAAATGGTATTATAATCAAATAAATTAGTATTAACTTGGACATCAAAATGGCTATGATCAAAAAATATTTTGATATTGGCATCATCATCACTAGTCATTAGAGATGGAACTCGAATAAGATATGTGGGGTTACCCCAATATGGTTTAAATCAAGGACCATATGTTCTTTTATAATGATTTTTTTAAATTATCTCAAGAGGACATTGTTAATTTTTCCCAAGTGTTCATCCTTCATAGGCCTTTTTTTCAATGATTTTGTTTGATATATGATACTTGGAATTTATATAAAATTTAGACATTTTGTCATTATGCAACCAAGATTCATCATCTATAAGAGGGTCTTATTCTTGGACAATGGTTAGTATGAAAATAATCAATGTTACACTATGAATTTTTCCTTTTCCCTTTCTTTTCCATTCCATGTAAAGTGGTTTGGCTTTTCGTCTTCTAAAATACTCGGGGTTCTATGGAATCTTGGCAATATGGAATGTATCATGGGTTAAGTATTCTCATAGGCCATTAACTGAGATGGTATAATAATTGGATATTTCAAGAGGTGGCATGTGAAAAAGGTAATTAAGGGTATTAGGGTCAATGTAGTTTGCCTATAGTGAATCAAGAAGTATCTCTTTTCCATTTTTCTTTTTGGCAACCAGATTCAAGCCAAAATGGTAGTTATAGCTCTAGTAGTCATCCGCTAAATGCTTATAATGTTTGTATAGCTACAAATGTCCATAGATGGTGACCTCCATACCTGAATGGGTTAATTTGATATACTAGTGTAATGTTGAAGGGATTTCATGAATCTCATGTATCCAAGGTCTACCCAAAAGCATATTATATGACAATTTGAGGTTTAACACATGTCATAATATATCATAATTCAAGGGCCCAATTATAACTATCAAGATAATGGTGCTTTGTGATTCTCATATTTCATTATCATAGGATTTGATGGTAATCATTTATGGTTGAATATAGGTCATGGTGTACACAATAAGTTTGATGAGCTTTAGAGACACAATATTTAGACTTGATCTATTGTTTATGGTAATATGTTTCACCTTGTGTGACATTATGACAAATTTAATGTATAATGGATTGTTATACAAAAGGCAAAGGGAGGACAGAACATTTAAGCCAAATTTTAATTGTTGGCCTAGAGATAAATTTATAACCAAAACATGAAATTTGTCTGGAGATATGTCATTTGGAACATGGGATTGGCTAAGGAACTCAGTCAAGATTATTATGGATTATATACATACACATTAAATCTAAAGGGGATATTTATGTGGGTGTCTTTTGAAATTATTTCACAATATAAAATATATTTTCTTGGATAATAGGAAATGTATTATTCTGATATTTAATAGTTGGTTATATGGGTGAAGTGATAGATGGTTGTGGGCTTGGTATGGTAATCACTGATTACCAAATTATAATTTTAGAATCAGGATTAGATACATGACCATTGTTTTTAATAAATGATGGTCGAGGGGGAATAAATAAGATAAGTATTAATTATTAGTGTGCTTGTGAATATTCATAAGATAAATATGAGTTATCAATATAAGGTCCAAAAGTGGTAATCCCTACTTACTGGTATGCTTGTATGTGGTCCTAGGTCAAGGAAGGATCACTAGCAAGGTTTGGTTGGTTTGGAATGATTAGCAACAATATTATTTTATTGGTACTTAGGCTAGATTTATGTAAATGGTGTTAATGTGACCTCCTAAAGTATGGCCTAAAACCTTGTTTTAGTCATATGCAAATGTATTGTAGGTTTGTTGGTTGTTGACATCATTCTATCCTTGGTTCCATTCATTTTCTTGATGTTGTTGATTTTATTTATAATTTGTTAGTTTTATCTTGCCTATTGATACTATTGTTATTTTTTTTATTGGTTGTTATGTTATGAAAAGGGTATCTAATAGATACTAAGGTTTTGAATGGAGTTGGAAGCTCCATGATCCAATTTTATCTCCCCATTTTTCAACATATTATTAATCAAATGTTTAATTTACATATAATGGCACAAATTATGGCCATTAACCTTATGATACTCATAGAGTTAATTTTTCTTGTACCAATATAGATAGTCAATGCCCTTAGGATAGTATTATAGAATAGGCTAATTAATCAAATTAAATTTTGTAAGCTTGAAAAACATAGATTCAATGGGTTATACAAGTTCTGTAAAGATGTGATGAGTAGGCATAGTTCTCCTTGGAGGAGGGTTTTTTAAAGGCATAGGTTTTTGCATTTATTATGATAGTTTAGGCTGTTACACTTTCTACATTTTCTAAATGGGTTATTGGTGAGGAGTAGTTTGGATTTGTGGCACAAGATGATAAAATAGTATTTGTATTTTTTGGATGTATCAAAATTTGGTTATTTTATTTCTTAAAACATTATTTTTGTGATTGAATTTCTTGGGTTTGTCATAATTAAAGGCCTAGGTTTGTTATGACACTTGCACTTGTATGTGGTTTTGATTTTGGCTAATGTTTTGGTTTTGATTTTGGGTGTAATTAGATGAGGTAAGTTTAATCATACCATTGTTAATAAGTTCTATTTTGATCAATAAACCTTTTTCAATGATTTCCTTAAAAGTATGTACACATTGTAACTCCAAATGGCAAGATATCACACTATGTAAATTCTTGGTAAATGCAGAGGCTAGCTACTTGTCTAGTAGACTATGGGTAAATTAGATTGTAAGGGCCCTCCATCATTGTAGATAACTTGTGAAGATTTCACCAACTTTTTTTTTGGATTGAATTAAATCTACCAATGAAATATCATGTTTGAGATTTTAAAAGTGCTACACAAACTTGTTTGAAAGATCATCAAAATCTTTAACTTGATTCTTGGGTAATTTTAGGAGCCATTATAACACTTGTCATACTAGACTCATTGGAAAAAATATCAAAAAGTATATGTCACTATAGGCCATTAGTTGGAAAAAATAAATAAATCCATAAAGCGGCCCTTGGGGTCTCCTTTTCCCTTGTATTTGTCAAACTTTAGTGGTTCATACCCTAGAGGAAATTGTATCTGCAAGTACTCCATGTTAAAATGGTAGGAACACACATCATCCAACTTAAACTTTTTATTCTATTTCCCTACTTGTATGGGGGCAATAATATCATTAATTTGTTGTAATTACTATGTGAGTAAACTAGTGGGAACATTGGATTGAGGTGGAGGTATTTGTTGTTGTGGAAAGTTGGTTTGGTTTTTGAATGGACTAGGAATATGAATACACATATTTAGATACAATTATTGAAATTGTAAATGTTTTGGTACAATATTTTGGTTGGGATTTTGTATATGGGCTTGGATTTATGGAAATTGCATCTATGATGGAGGGATATGGTTGTACTATTCCTATTGAGGTTGAATAGGGGCATTCTACCAATTAGTCAAACCTTGATGATTGAGGGGAATATGTGGCATATATGACATGCAAGGATATTATTGCCTAATTGGTACTTGTAGAATAATGGAACCTCTTAGCTACATAAATCCTTATTGGGAAGTAGACACATATTTAGGGTTTAACATTTGACATTCACTAGTACTTGTATGATATTGATTATACATCATTTAGTTTTGTATTGACATGTTGGTTTGTGACTAAAGAGTTATGTTCATCACTACTTGGTGAGGTTTAACATTGGTTTCCCCTTATTGAAGTTGTAATATGTTTTGCCTTTTCTGCATGGGTACATTGGATAGTGTTTATTGTTTTAGAATGTTATTTTTCACCTATAATGGTGGAGTAATATTTGTCACATTGCTCTGAGTCATGACGTTGGTCCTTACTTAACTATGTAATCTTTGTGGGTGGGTGGTTGAAGAAGTAGTTACTTGAGGATTAGAGATATTTTGTTGCAGTTGAGAGGTAGAATTTCCTTCCCCTTGAATTTTCAAACCACTGATGGTGTTAGCTAATGGCACATTTTATTTTGGGCTAGTTATTTATGTATTTACACCACTTTGGCCTAGATTAGGCATTGCTTGCTCTTTGTCCACTATGTTTGCCTCATTGTTCTAAATTAAAATGGAAGATACTTCTTTTATGGTGGGGGAATTAAACATGATCCAATTGAAGTTATTTGTGTTAATGGGTCTATAACCTAATTTTCTTGGCATGTCAATTCTATTAAGACCCATTTTGAAGGAGCTAGCTCAATAAGAGGAACACTTAACAAGGTCATATTATTGAAACTATGTGTGAGTTTTAAATATGTTTTCTATGATATCTGTATCTATGTGAATTGGTTCTCTATGAGTCCATTTCCTATCAAAATCATATAAGGTTTTTGATATGACATGAACACTGTAGCTTGAGCATTTATAGAAAAGTCCTATTTGATATTATGATTATAAGACATGTTATAAGGCCCTCTTACTAGACTTATCAAGTTTTCATGGGGAAATTATACCAAATACTTATCTCCTACCTCTATAGCTCTAATAAATACTTCATCCTTATTCTCAAGAAAATAATGATCAAATATGTAAGGATTATAAGCTGATGGAATTATAACATACTAAGGTTGTTGTTAGACTTGTTTTATAACTAAAGGTATGCCAATTAAATATTGTCTCATCTTCTCTTGGCCCTAATTTGAGTATGTATGCATTTTGAATAAATAATGGGCAAAATTAAGTTGGATTTATTCCCCCATTTGAGTGTTGTAATGTGGATAATGATCCATCTCACAAACGACATTATCTCCATATGGATCTTGAACATAGTCTTTTTTTGTGAACATGTTTCACCTTGGATTATACATGACACCACTATGTGTATAGTGATACATGGTCAAATCAATGGTTAATAATTTATGAAAAATGGGTTAGAGTTCTATAAAATATGAAAAAGAATGTCTAAAAGTAAAAAAGGTTCAAACTAGGTCTAACTTGGTCAAAGGATAGAGCTATATCTCTAAAATGGTTTGAGATAAAACATGTTATAAAATAGTATAATTTCAAATGTCTAACATTAAATGTCTCACACAAAGAAGTTGAAGTGGATGAAATAAAAACAAAATGCCAAACTCAAGGTTCAAAGTGTTCCAAAAAGGTCTAATCTAGGAAAATTAAAAGTTGTTATGTCTTTTGTTCAAACGTGGCATCAAAAGGTAGGCTAAAACAATGAATGTGATAGGAATTTTGGCCAAACATAGCATCAAAATATACACATAAAATAAAGGGGTGATTTAATCTCAAAAAATTTGAACACTTTGGGGCATAAACTAGGCACTTGATTTTAGACATGAACACTATCAAATTAGCATGAGGTATGAAATAAAAGGCACTTTCAGATAGACTATTTACTCCCAAATAATGGTACAAATAAATATTTTTCAAAAGTTGGTAAAAAATTAACTAAGGTTACTTAAACCAAAAGAGAAAGATTGGTATCTAATCCCTAATTAGACAAGGCCTAAATATAAATAAATTAATGTTTGAATTCAAAATTGTCAAAGTTAATTAAAAACTCAACTTAGGAAAAACTAGGATTTCTGATCACATAATCAAGACAAAGTTTAAGGGCATAATGGTACTAGACAAAGACCATAAAGGCATGCATAGTTTAAATTTGAAACTTAGACATAAGACACGATGAGTGTATGAAACAATTTGAATAGTGTAACAACATTATCAGTATCCAAAGGTATACATAATGGTTAATTTCAAAGGCTCCAAGTCACAAGTTTGAAATTATTTGGGTAGTTTAATGTTACCCATTTCAGTTAAGTGACACACAACATTTTTGAAATAAAGAAAAAAATAATAGTCTCAAATGGATAGCATAACACTTCCTCAAATAACAGATTAATGTGGACACAAGACTCATTTTGATGTGGCAAGAAAAACACCAAGAAATAAATTCAAATTATTAACTACAACCAAGTAAATCATCATAAGCCATAAACTAACAAGGTTGGTCAAATGGGGTTGACTAGAACTATAGTTTTTAAACATCTAGATTTGTTGCAAATGTGATTAACACTAGAGATACAACACATTAATTGATTTCATACCTATTAACTTACTATGAAAGGGTTTATTCCTTTACATGGTGATTAAATATATTGACTACTTATTAGAATCCCTTGGTTAATTATACCTAATGTAGGTCTTTGTTATGAAAAGGGAGGTTAACCACTTAACCCCCTAGTTCTCATAGTATGCATGCCCTAATTTATATACCCCACCATGGAACATGGTTGAAATAATTATGATACATAAAATACAAGGTTAAATATTCCTTAAATAACTTGTGAATAAGTTATGAACTCCACTTCACAATCTAAATTACATTAAAATAAAACTAAGTGGAAAGACTGTAGAGGTTGTTTTTAGATCACCCAAACCATGCAACTTTTGGGGAGAAATTAGACAACATTGTTTTCACACCTTTGACTAGGCACAAATTTTATGTGGAAATGTGCTTTTGGTCTCCCAAGTTCCTTATAGGGGATAGGGAGAGAATACATTCACTCTTTGTTTTGCACAAAAAACACACAAGTAATAAATACTTTCAAGGACTTACAATCTAAGTGAATGTTTATTTTAGGCACCAAATTGAGATATTTGATTAATTTTGTTGGCCCCTTGTCATATTATAAAAACTTGTAAGACTTTTCAAAAAAAACTTAAGTAAAAAAACCTATGTTAATTTTAAGCACTAAAACCAAATATTCAAGACTTAACCATTATTTTTAGGCATTAGAATGAAGTGTCTAAGACTTAGCAAATTCTAGTTTCCTTTTAAGTACTAAAATCAAAAGTTAAATATTTATAAATTCTTTTTGGGCATCAAAATGAAGTGTGAATGAATTAGCTAAATTAATTTTAAACACCCAAAATGAAATGTTCATGAGGTTAAACATGGAAATCGTTTCTCTATTCCTACCTTGGACCTGTAAGGGTTAGATAGTTTCCTCCTAGTTTGAAGAAAAATCAAGGATGGAAAAATAAGATTTTAAAATATGGATCTCAGGTTTCCACAAAGAAAAAAAAATACATAGATTAATACCATAAATCTACAAAATTGTGTGTGTGAGTGAAACAACACAAATCTTGAGAAAATAGAGTATATATAGAAAAATGACTACTCTAAATGGAAAAATATAACTAGTAGGACAAAATAACAACTCTAATAGTTATGATATTGTAGCTTAACCACAAATGGATATCCTAACCTCAAGTGATTTAGTTGCAAAATCATAACTATTTAGGTAAATTTATGATTTATGAAGTCACAATCTTATGATATTATAACTGTAAAGTCATGATATTAAAATGTCACAACTAGAAACTATGGATAAAAGTGTGTTAGTGTAAACTACGGTGGTTAGATCAAAAACTACTAAAAACATAGAAAAATTTCAATTGTGTAAGTTATGGTATTGATATCTAAATAATAAATTCATAATTTTCTAGAAATAATGTTGTGGCTTGAGATTTTCACCTTCCTTAGCTAGCAATATCAAATTTTGACATGACAATCATTATTAAAATGATCTATAAGGATTTAAGAGCAAATTTTTATGGTGCATGTCCCATTGGGAATTCCATTTGTGAACAAGGAATCCTAGAAGGGAGGTTAGATCAAGTGTTAGAATAAGTAACAAAACTTAAAAAACACACACTAGCATTCTAACACTTATTTTCCTAGATCATAGGGGGAGCATAATGAACCAAAAAAATTCAAAACATAACTAAAATGAACTAAATTACAAATTCCCTAACTTCCTTTAATTCTCTAATTGATTCATTGTGTGTCTTTCTCAGCTTGTGCTCAAAGAGTCTTTAGCAATGAAGTTTAGTTATCTCTATCTGTCTTTGGTACCATGGCTTTATAGCTTGATGTTGGATTTGGCTTTTGATTTTTGAATTATAACATTTTTTCTTTCAATATTGATATAAAACATGTATTATAAATTTACTCTATCCAAGTTATCCAAATGAAGAGACACATTCTTTTATTTATAGGTTTAGGAACTAACCCCAACCCAAGGGGAGTTAAAATGTAGTTTAAACATGGAATGGGTTCAAACCTAACCTTTGTGAGTTAATTAACCCTAGTAGAGTTAAAATGTGTCAAAAGCTCATTATTTATAATGAATAGTCATGGGCGAGATATTTTGAGATATTTTCAAGGGCTTGACAACTCGTAAAAGGTAATCATGAAAACCTAAGATATTCTTGATTTTTGAATTTCTTTTTTCAAAATTTCCTGAAATAAAGATAGATAATTAAACTAGGAATTTAATTAGGTTTATAATTTTAATTTATTTTGATTTGGATTTTTTCATTTTCAATATTTGATTTAATTTCATGTGTGCAATTTCCCCTTTTAGTAGGTCTTATAGGCCAAATTGCATGTTATGATGTTGCATAATGATCATAGATGAATATGTGAGAGTTTTTTGTGTGTTATAGTAGGATAAACAAATTAGGTATGTATCAATTGGATTTTGATCTTTGATAAATGATGCACAAACAAATTTGGGATGTTTAATGATTCTTAGTCTTAATTTGTAATGGTTGGTAAGAATTGGTCTGAAATCTAGTTGAAGCCCATTGGTGGTTAGTTATGGTGTCTATAATACTTGTGTATAATAGAGATAATTGAATAACTAATATAAATAGTCTTGGTATACATTATACTTTAGTTAAACAAATTTATGTTTATTAACTAGAGTACCATGTATATCCTATTAAACCATTAATAGTTACCATTTATTATTCACAAATAAAAGTAACTCAAACTAAAATGCTTGACTGAGTACTATCATTATGAAAGAAATTTATGTTTTCAATAGAAATGTATGATATCATACACTCATACATAGCCAAATCGATTACATAATTTTCATTTACTGGGCAAACATATCTAATCAAAATGCCATCAAACCAAAATTTCATAATCCCATAGTCATAAAACTACCTATCTGAAGGCATAAATATGTTATTTTGTTATGTAATCAATATATATATATGAAATGTATACATACCTACCTAATTTTGGTTATATAAATTTGTAACCAGATCTCAAATCATGACATTATTTAAACTCACAAAAATACAACAATCCTAACAATCAACTATATTCATTATAGTTATTTATTATGATATATCATTCTCTATTAAATACATGATCAATATATCTTGATTGATGCCTAATTTAACATGTAATAACTTAATTTCTTGGTAAATATTTTATTTTATAATAAATTATTCTCAGTCAAATCAAGGCACAAAGTTAAACTATAGTGAATTAAATATTTCAAATTTTCAAAATGATTAGAACATGATGATTTGTATAAGTGTATGAAGATATCTTGAGTATATTATATATGTAAATATACACTATTATATTCATATCCTCAATTCACCTATATAGACCTCATAACATATCAATATATCCCTATCTATTCATATTTTCTAGGTTATGTATAAATTGAAAACATAGGATACATTGTTAATTATTTAAACCCATCACTTTTCATTAAATAGTTCATATCAATTCTATTATATAATCCATTACTATATCAATACAAATATATAGTTGAATATTGTGAGTTTAATAATATTCCCAAAATCTTTTAAATGCCTCAAGTAAATAATGTATCTAATAAAATGCATATGTGTTTAATATTTATGTATGCATCTCATTTTAATAAAATATATATTTTATATCACAATTTTTCATAATATAAAACAATTCAGAAATTGTAGTGATTCTACTAAATATTCTAGTCATCCTTACTAGGGTATTTACCCATTACCTAGTTTTCAATAAACAACCTAATTCATTTAATTTCATTCAAACACACAAGTAGAATATATCTAAAAATTAGACATGTAAAATTACAAAGTGTTAATGTACACACACACACATACATACATACATAATACACACATACATGCATACATATGTGTGTGTGTGTGTGTGTGTGTGTGTGTAAAGGCAAATTTAGAGTGTGAAAGAGATTTTTGAAGAGACATTCAATGAGTGGTCCCTTTGGAGTGTTTTATAGGCCATTTATGAGAAGATTGTGTAAGAGACCAATAAAATATGTAAGAGAGTGTGTAAGTGGCCATGTTATAAGCCACCTTGCCCACACTCCATTCCATTCCATTTTTTTGCTTAGGTGATGTCACCAATCTGAGGTAGTAAAGTCACCTTGATTTATGAATAATAAATAATTCCAAATGCATGATTTTTTTTATTAGAAGAAGACTTACGCTAATTATCTAAGTATATATATATATATATATATCAACTAGGGTAAGGAGACATATATCAAGTCATGTGGATGGTTGATCCATCTCCAGTACAAGGTATATATAATTCCTAGTTATTTTCCCAAAATAATTTAAAAATATAAAAAAAACTAATTAAAGATACCATAATATGCCATTATAACACATACACTAACAAGTATGAATGTTAAATAATATACCAACCTAGTTTCCATTCTCCAAGATTCATTTTTTGCCCTTCCAAAAAGAGATTGAACCTCATCTCTATTCCTCTTTATACCACCTATGTCCTCCATAGCCTCTTCCATTCAATGTCATCCATATACATGTTAGTTCCAAGCCAAAAAAACCCTCCATTATCTTTTCCATGATTATCTAACTCACAGTGTACTTCCATAAAATTAGGTGTTTATAAATGCAAAACCAAATATAGCTATTCATTTCAAATGTTGGTTTAGTTAACACCATGTCAATGTCATATTAAACTCTAATATCTCAAATTTCTTAAATAAAATAACATAATAAAAATTATAATCCCTTAGATCTATATGCATGCACATTGACTTCACCAAACCCAATAATCACTATAACAATGAGTTTGACCCTTTTATCATCGATTTAACAAAAAATCATCCACAAATTAAACATTATGATGTCCCATATAATCATTTAACAGTGGAACTATCTACATTGATTTTTGATAGGATTATTAATATTTCCTAAGCATAAAGGCTTTATAAAAATCATCATTCAATAACATTAATCTCAAAATGAACATGCCAAACTAATGTCATCCATAATTATTAACAAAAAATTACAAGTTATTAATGATTCAATACTAGGTTATATAACTATTTTAAACAATATTAATAACCTTTTAGGGATGAATAATCACCTAATAAATAGATAAATCAAAGTAATATAATATGTCTACTACTTATAGATATGAATATAAAACAAAACATTGTTTATAATACACTACTATATCCAACATAGAGATAAGTCACATTAATACATGTATATATTCACTCATTAAACTAATCAATATCACATATGAGATAAGCTAAGTATGACAACCATAAATGAATTCACACAAATAAATCAACATAAGCATTAGATAGAAATCAAGATCATAGTAGAATTATATAAGTGATTAAGGACATATTAAAACTATCTATGTCAATAAATGAATATAAACTATGCTAAACTATGATGGTGTGTGTGTGGGTTTCTAGCCTTTCCTTTTTTCATCCCCCAATGCCTCCATCTATTCCATCCTCTCTGATGATACCCTCCTTTTGTCACACTCTTAGGGATAAATCTATCCTACATACACCTCAAAAAATGAAGGTAATTATTCTAAAATATATATAATCCATTAAATATTATTGTAATAAACTATAAAACATGATCATCATATACATAATATAAAAGTACAACTAAGTCCATACCTTAATCAATCATGTATATTAAGAAACATATAACTACTCATAATCAACATATGAATCTAAGCTTAACTAAATAGTAAGTAATCAAAAAATAACCATGAAAATCCATAAATCAATATGTTATGAGGTCTAGTGAGAAATCAAGATGTGACATCCTTCCCCGTATATCTTGTCATCATCCTAATGAAACATATTCAAACATAAGTTCTAAATTTAAAACATTATTTAATATAAAATAAAATATATCCAACAATATATCAAGAAAAAAATGTGGAAATAGCCTATAAAACTCATCATAATTTTCCCAAGTGGCACTATCTTAAGAATATTGATCCCACTGTACCTTATAGTATGACACTTCTCTATTATGAAAATGAAGTTTGTGAGTGTCAATTATTTTGATTAGTTCTACCATGATCACCCTAGAATCCAAAACCTATAAATCATTCCAATCTAAGACATTCAAAAGATCAACAACATAATTTTTAAGATAAGATACATGGAAGACATAATGTAAAAGGGCTAGATATGGTGGAAATGTAATCATATACACTATAATATTGACCACTTCCAAACCTTGAATGGTCCCACATATCTAGGTGAGTGTTTTGTTGATTTTCTTGAACTTAAATGAGATTTTTTGAGGCATAACTCATTGAAATAATTTATCACCTAGAAAACAATTGCCTTATTATTCTCTTCTGATCAACATAACTTTTTGGTCTATCATTGGAGTTTTCCAAACTCTAACTAATTATTCTTTCTCATACATTTCCATAAACATCTCATGTCCAAAGACTACCCTATCCTGTAACATGTCTTGATTGATTGGTAATCTACACTTCTTTCCACAAAAGACTCAAATTTGGTATAGATTTTTGTAAGAAAATGCAACCAAAGAAATTTAATCCCCCCACTTGCATTATTTATCAAATAAATACATATGAAAGATATCTTTTAAAACTTGGTTATCTCTCTCTCTCTCTCTCTCTCTCTCTCTCTCTCTCTCTCTCTCTCTCTCTCTCTCTCTCTCTCTCTCTCTCTCTCTCTCTCTCTCTCTCTCATCAATTTTTAGGTGATAAGTGGTTTTGTAAATCAATTGCATACCCAGAGCTAAATTTAAAGTCAACCAAAATCTATAAGTCATACTTGGATCTCAATTTGAAATGATATTTTTTTATAAATCTATGTAATTGATACACCTCTTTTATGAATATATTTACAAGCATAGGTGCATCATATATCAAGTTTCTTAGTATTATGTGATCTACCTTGGTTAGCTTATCAAATAAAACCAAGATCATATCATATTGGTTAAGTGATAATGGCAAACCTTGGACAAAGTTCGTGCATATCACTTTCTACTTTCATTCTAGTATGTCATGAGGATTTAACAATCCTATTGAATGCACATGTTTAACATTCACACACTAAAATTATAAATAAGGAGACACAGAATCCATTGCATCCTTCTGGATTCCTTTCCTAGAATAGGGAGATATTAGCTTAAACATGATATTAGTTACACTTGGATGTCTTGAGTATGGGGTATTGGGTAGTTCCTTTAGAACTATGATCTTCATATTCTCTTTATCAGACACATACATCCTATCATTTTACCACACAAAACCATCATTCTCTATATTGAATCCTTTATACTTAGGATTCTAAGAATTCTATAATAATGCTTTCTTGACATAATCATTGAATTTATCTACTAGTGAGAATTTGATTACCTGATCTTGAAAATTACTCTTAAAAGTATCCATGGCTACTATGTACTTTCTATAGATTAGATCATTATAAAATATGTCATCCTTTTCCTTGATATAATTAATATCAAAATTTTAATCAGATAATAATTATAACCATAATCTCTTATGTGCATTTAGGTTTAGCTATGTGAAGACATACTTGAGTCCCAAGTTGTTAGTATTGAGCTCAGATGGTTTTCCCAATAGATAATGTCTATAAAATTAAAGGCATACCCTACTTTAACTAGTTCTAGATCAAGAGGAGCATAATTAACCTCATATGGCTTTAGTTTTCTTGACTCACATGCTACAATTAAAACATCATGCATAATAATTCCTCTACATCCATCCCCAAATCTATATTTGGTCACTAAGAATTGACCATTATGATCAGTAACTCTTAGCACTAGTGATGAGTAAACCTCTTTTTTAGCTCTTAAATTATTTCTCACACTTATCTAACTAGATAAAACTTTGATTCTTTTGACGAAGAGAGGTAAGTGGATTAACTATTTTAGATAAATTTGGTAAAAATTCTTGTAGTATACTGCTAATCCCATGACACTCCTCACCTCATGCACATTATTAGGTGTTTGTCATTACATTATGGCTCTTATCTTTTTTGGATCCACTAAAATTTCATATATGGAGATAATGTGTCCTAAATATTTCACTCTATTTTGCAAAAATGAAAAATAGGTTAACTTGTCATTTTATTTGTGCTTCCAAAAATATTATAAAACTAGTTATAGATGTTGAATATGTTCATCGTCCTTGGAATATATGAGTATGCCATCTATAAATACCAACACAATAAACACACTAATCGTGAGATTCATAAATGTTGTTAGACTATCTTTCAACCCAAAAGCTAATACTATAAACACATAGTGCCCATATCAATTTCTAAACATTGTTCTTGTATCCTCACCATGGATTTAGATGATGATACCCTGCTCTAAGATCAACCTTAGGAAATATTATTTCCCCTCGTATCTGATCAAAGGGATCATCAATATGAGATAGTATATATGTGTTCTTGATTATTTCCTTGTTCAACATCCTATAATCAATAATGAAGTGAAGATTACCATCCTTATTCTTCATGAATACTAATAGTACATCCCATGGTGACACATTTAGTTGAATCAACCCTTTCAATAAATAATCTTATAGTTGAGATTTTAACTCAACCAATTCAGTGGTTATCATCCTATATGATTCCTTCGACTGTGCTTTAGATCTAAGTATGATGTTAATTGAGAACTAAAACTCACATCTAGGTGGAAATATAGGTAATTCATTTAGGAACACATCTTTAAAGTTACTTAAAATGGATAATCCTTAATGGAGGGTTCCTTAGATTCCTCCATCTCATTTATCATAACAATGAATGCTTGACATCCCTTCTTCTAAGATTTCTTGATTTGAATTTTAGAAAAATTTTAAGCTTTAACTCTCTATTCTCACCTTGAAGTTGTGTATAATTTTCAAAATCATCTTGAAACTCAACCTTCTTCAAATAATAGTCAATGTAAGCTTTGTTCTTTGCAAGATAATTTTCTCTTAGGATCCAATCATATTACCCTAATGGTGCAGCATATAGATCCACTATTCTAGTGTATTTGGACAACCTAATCTTTGATTCTATTAAACACTTATCAACCTTGACCTTTGATTCATTACCATACTATACTAGTCATGCATTTTCCTTAAATCTATATTCTATAGATAATTTACTAAACATTCTAGGAGTAATAAAACATTTTATGGCCCCCATGTCAATCAAAATAGAAACTGGATGATCAAATAAAATACATAACAATTCAATGGGTAAATTTTTATACTCATCAGGATGATTGTCAATATTTTCATGAATATGCTACTAAAATGTTCCCTATTGATATGTAGAACCCTTATTATTCAACTTATCCTAAGTACACTCTCAAGCATAATGGTCACCTCTACAAATGAAGAAACCTCTAGGTGGTCCTTTCCTAGCATACTATTGGTTTACCTTCAAACCTATCTTTAAACCATTACCAATTTTCTTATTTCCCAATCCATTATTAAGCTTAGCATTATAGCTCTTGAACTGACTCTTGGAGTAGTCACTCTTCTACTTCTAGTTCTTATTTTTGAATGTTCGTTTAGAACTTATCTATGATTTGGGCAAGATATTTCAAATTATTTTCTTATTTTAATACCTTATTAAATACCGAATCAATGGTAGATGACCCATGTACATCCATGCCACAACCAATTTTGGGTTTTAATCCCATAATGAGCTTCATGTTCCTAAACCTCTCATCCACCTAGTACTAAGGTACATACTCTAAGAGCTTGGTATATTTCTCCTACTATTTTTTATAAATAGGTATCCTTGCTTAAGATTCTAAAAATATGTAAGATTTTGATTAAAATTCAATTGTGAAAGCCATCATGACCTAAATAGTGTCATAAATTAGTCCCAAGTGGTGGTGGTAGAGTCAAGGTTCATCTTGAGTTTCTTATTTACCCACCAAGTTTCTACTTTACCAACTATTTGATATGCTCCCCAGATTGATTTGGTGACCTTAGAGAAATTTTGAATCTTGAAATATTTTCCATATCTATCAGTCATGCTTCATCTCTATTTCTTAAAAGGGTTCCATTGAACTTGGGTGTATTCACCTTTTTCATATCTCATGTCAAATCTACAGCGACTTGAGCTCTTTCATCTTATGGCACTTCCTCATACCTCTATTATTAAGGATTTTTTTGCTCATTAGGATGATATTCAAGATCTTCCTAAGCATTCTCATCTATATTCCCATGCACTTTCTGCTATGAGGTCATGATTCGGTGACCATTTTATTGCATTATTGTGAGGATTTGATCTGACTTCATAGCTTCCTCAATGGTAAATTGATTTGGATCAATAGCAGGATTAGTATTCAAGGTACCCTCACCTCTTGATATTGTGTGTAGCATTACTCTTCCTTCTTAATAAGACAATAATTTTACATTAGTGGAAACATTAGGACATATATTTTGAGCCTCATCTTTGATACCACAATGTAATAACCCCACTACATTTTACAAGAATAGGGTAGGTTTTTATAAAATTAACTACTCATATTCATATAAAACATTTCACCATGATGAAATGTAACTAATCAATATTTAACTAAATTTATTATTTTAATTAACCTTAGAAATTCTAAAGTTAATCCATTTATCTAATGATCACCATAACAATAATATATCAAAACATGTACAACGTTGAATATACAATAAAGACTAAATTTATTTTATAGAATTAATATTACAAATTTATTTTATGGATAATACAACATTATAGCCACTATGGTAAATTCACTTAAGAATAAAAATTATAGTTTTAGTAATAATACATTTCTCAATAATAATAATAATACAATGATACAAATCTCCATGGAACATGAGTCTCAATGAACTCAAAGTATATATATGTTATCTCAAGTGTAGAATCTAGTGTAGTACTATTATGGGGAGGAAAGGCATCATCTAAGTGATTTTACACATCAAACATGAATCATTGATCCCTTGTACTATCTCTTAATAAGGTAATGGACCTCCCTTCATAAATAGGTAGATAATTATGGTGTAGGAATCTAGAGTGACAAACTACAACCCATGTGTTCTAAGATTACTAATACATGATGTATAACCTTAATAAATATATTCTAACATGAAATATTACAAACATGTAAACTATATCAAACACATGAAATAACAATGTTTAATTTTAAACATTACTTTGACCAAAGTTTTTATATAAATATTGATATATAGGATCAGTCAATTTCATACACACCACTCAATCAAATTCCTCCTCATCTTGAATTAATGACACTAATCAAGTGAGTGGAATTCATTTCACTATTTATTTAGGTTCATTAATGTGATATTTGGTTATTTATATAATCCTATAAAGACTAGTAGATTCATACAAAATATTCATTATTAGCAGTTATAAAATATGCTAAGTACAAAAATATCAAATACATACATTTAGTCCATCAAATAAAATGAATCTTTTATCATCTAGTTTATTAAATAATAATGAATAGATTTAATAAATAGTCCTCAATATAATCATACCATATACGTAAGAAACCTATCTAGACATCATGTTTTTGAATAATTTCATGTAAATCTAAATGTTATTTCGACCACCTAATAACATTTATTCCTAGATTAATATCCACATATTAAAAGTACATTAAAAATATCATTTAAATACAACAACATTAAAATGATGTATTCAATCTAAAATATCTCATATGTACATGTTTCATCAAAACAATCTAACACACCTAGAACTCAACCAAGATAACGAAATACACCCATATATATTTATTTAACCATCCAGTGTTTTTAACTACTAACTGAGCTGAATATATATATATATATATATATATATATATATATATATATATATATATATATATATATATATATATATAAACACATAGATTTTAACTAAATGAGTAATTTGTGAGTCCTTTATATTCATATATCATCCATTTACTTAGATGTGTGTAATCACGATAAGTGAGAAACTACTATAAACAAGCTTGGTGTATGTTATACTTCAGTTAGACAAATCTATGTATGTTAACTAGACTACCACATATATCCTATTAATCCATTAACCATTACCATTTATTCTTCACAAATAAAATCAACTCAAACTAAAATGCTTTGAATTTATATTTTATTTATAAATGTATATTTTCATACACTCATACTTAGCCATTTGGATTATAAAATTTTCATTTACTTGAAAAACATATTTAATCAAAATGCAATCAAACCAAAACTTAATAATCTCCCACTCATAAAAATACCTATCCAAAGGCATAAATATATTATTCTAATATGTAATCGATATATACATATGAATGGTATACACCCTTACCTTATTTTGGTTATATAAATTTGTAACTGGATCTCAAATCATGACATTGTTTAAACTCAAAAAAAATCTATTAGACGTATAGTCAACTATATTCATTATAGTTTCTTATTATGGTATATAATTATCTATTAAATACATATGATCAATATATCTTGATATATGCCTAATTTAACATGTAGGTGTTTAGTTTTATGTTAAATGCTTTCTTTTCTAGTAAATTATTTTCACCCAAATAAAGGATTGAAGTTAAATTATAGTGAGATATGTTCACCTATAGAAATATTCTTAATATTCAAAATTATTAGAACACAATGATTTGTATAAGTGTAGGAACATAGCCTGAGTGTATTATATATGAAAATATACACTGGTATATTCATACCCTTGAGTCACCAATAGAGACCCATATAATGTATGAGTATACCCCTATATATTCATATTTTTTGGGTTATGTTAAAATCGACAACATAAGATACATAATTATCTATTTAAACTCAGCCATTTTCATTAAACATTACCTATTATAGACTATGTTACTATACCAATACAAATATATAGTTCAATATAATGAATTTAATAGTTTACCCAAAATATTGTAATTGTCTCAAATAAATATATGTATTTGATCTAATACATCAGCATTCAATATTTATGTAAGGGTTTCATTTTAATAAATTATATATTTTCTATCAAAATTATTCATAATATAAAATAAATCACAAACTATAGTGATTCAACTAAATATTTTAGATTTTCTTACTAGGGTAGTTATCCATTACCTAGTTTCGAATAAACAACCCAGTTCATTGAATTTCATTTAAACACAAAAGCAATGTATATATCCAAAACTCAAACATGTATAATGACAATGTGTTCATGTGTGTGTGTGTGTCTATACACACAGACACACATATATACATACATACATACATACATACATACATATATATATATATAGACACACACACACACACACACACATATAGACACATATATCTACATACATATATATATACACATATATATATGTATATATGTATATATATATATATATATGTATATGTATATGTATATACATATATATATACACATATATACATATATATATATATACATATACACACACACACATATATATACATATATATATATACATATATATATTTACATATATATATGTATATATATATATATATAGACACACACACATATATATATACACACACACACACACATATATATATATACACACACACATATATGTATAAACACACACACACACACACACACACACACACACACACACACACACACACACACACACACATTCATATTGAATATGGTAAGTAGACAAATATTTGGTCTTATGGATGGCTGAGCCATCCATAGTGCTTGGTATATACAAATCTTATTTATTATCCCAAAACAATCGAGAAATATAAAAAAAAAAAGTAAATTTATCATATTTCAACATTATAACACATAAAATAACAAGTATGAATGTTAAATATAGATCAACCTAGTTTTCATTCTCCAAGATTCATTTTTTCCCTTCTAGGATAGCTCACACCTCCTCTATATTCCTCTATATATCAATTATGTACTACCTGACCTCCTACCTTGCATTTTATACATCTAGATGAAAATTTCATGCAATAAAAAGCCTCAATTTTTTTCATCATGATTAAATAACTCATAATACACTTCCATAAAATTATATGTTTCTCTATGAAAAACCAAATATAGCTATTCATTTCACAAGTTGGTTTGCTTAACACCAAGTGAACACCAGATTAGACCTTAATATCTTGAATGTTCTAAATTGAACAATATAATAACAATTATAATCCCTTAAAAGTATATGCATGCACATTAACTTCATAAAACCTAATAATCACTATAACAATGATTTTGACCCTTCTATCATCTATTTAATAAAAAGTCATCCAAAAATCAAACATTATGATTTATCATGTAATAATTTAAGAATGAAATTATCTACATTGACTTTGCATAGGATTATGAATATTACTTAAATATAGAGGCTTTATAAAAATCATTAATCAATAACATTAATATCAAAATGACCATGCCAAACTAATGTCATCCATAATTATTAACAAAGAAATTTAATCTATTAATGACTAAATACTACATTATTTAACTATTTAATTAATATTAATAACCTTCTCATCATTAATAATCGCTTAAAAAATATATCAAGAAAATCAATAGAATCTATATACAACTTATTGTTATGAATACAAAATAAAACATTGTTTATAATACATTCAACTATATCAAAGATAGTGGTATGTCACATTGATACATGTACATATTCACTAATTCAACCAAGTAGTATCACATATGAGATAAGCTAAGTATGATAACCATAAATGAAATCACAAAACTAAATCAACAAAAACATCAAAAATAAATCAAGATCACAGTATAACTATATAAGTAATCAAGGACATATTAAAACCATATAAATAAAAATATGAATATAATGTATGCTAAAGTATCATGCTATGCATGTGGGTTTTTAGTCTTTCCATCTATAATCTATGACACCCTCTTTTATAATACCATACTTACATAACACTCTAAGGGATGGATCTATCCTACATCCACCTCACAATAATAAAGGTAATTAGCTTGAAACATATATAATCCATAAAATACTATTGTAATAAACTATAAAACATGATCATCATGTACAAAATATAAAAGTATACCTAACTCCATAGCTAAATCAATCATGTAAATTAATGAACATATAAATACCCTTAACCGACACATGAAATCAATCTTAATTAAATAATAATTAATCAAATAATAACCATGAAAATGCATAAATCAATAGGTTATTATGTCTATTAAGGAATAAAGATGTGACACCTCCAAAAATATGTTTATTTATCACATAATTGTTGGTAAACTGATGGTAAGTTTTGTCATTGATGTCTGCAAGGTATGTGTAATGACAAAGTGGTATAGTAGGTGCAATGAGATGGAGCATGGTGGTATAATGTGATTGGTGTAGTGAGATGCTTGAACGAAGGTTTATTTGATGAATGTATGGTGGCATGGAACATGGTATGGTATTGACATTCATGATATTTTAATGTTATATGTAGGTCATAATGGTTTCATGAGGTTCTCATGAAGTGTGCAGGTCTGGTAGGTTAGACCATGCATGGTTACCTATAGGGTTTTGAGTCCTATGGCTTGTATGCCATGGTATGGAGCTTATTTTTATTTTAATATGAATTTTGGACATGTATATGATGTTTATATGACATATATATGACTTAAAAGTGGTTATAAGGGGTTTAATAGGCTGTTTGACTCTTGGTCTAGTTGGCCTAGGTGGGCTTGGGAGGCTTTGTGAAGGGTCAAAGGGTGATTTTAGGTTGGTGAAGCTTATATTTTCATGGAATATTTTCAATAAAGTTTTTTAAATCAATTTTATGAGGTTTTAGGTCATATAAGGAAAGAGAAAGTCAAGATAAGTCTTCATGTGCTTCAGAGGGTGCTTAAATGGTTCATTTTGATCTCGAAAGGAAAGTTCTCATGTTATTAAAATAATGAATACTTTGTATGTGGAGATGATTAATTTGAATATATTTTGGAATGTTCCTAATAAAATTTTACAAGTATTATTTCATCGATTAAGGGCCTATTATTTATTAATGATTGTTAAGAAGGTAAGTAGGTTTTTATGTGCAAAATTCCTAGTCTTAAGACCTGATGTTGAAGATATTTATTTTCAATGATTAATAAGGTATTAGAAGGATATAATGATATTTTAAGTTTCCATAGGAATCCTATAGGATTATAAGGATGTTTTTGGTCAATATTGATTATTTGTGTATGCCACAAAAAAGTACTTAATATTGTTTTTGATATTGTGAGAGATTTCTAAAAGTAACCATGGGAAAAAATTGGTGTGTGATGAATCTTATAAATTTTTTAAAACATTAATTGAAATATTAAATAATATTCATTTCTCTATGTCAAATTTCTAGGTCCTCAAAGTTATCTAGTTGATATGAAGAAAAGGGTGCCATAAGTGAGAAAAACTAGTCAGAGTGAGAAGTGGAATTGGAAGGACTATTAGTAAGTAGGGATCGGTTTGAGATTTTGGAGGTGATGTAGGGTATGAATTCACTCTATTAATGTAAGTGGTATCATTATTATTCACTTAAATTTTATTTAATGTTTGACTCATAGTTGACCATGATGGTTTTGCTAGCAAAAGGAACTCAGTTTGAGTGATTGAGTTTGATTATAGGGAAGATGGTTAGATGAAGTGTTCCCGATGGTTGGATAGTATTTAGGACTCATTAAATATATTTTATAGTTATTTTAAGGTTTGAAAAATCTCTGATTGGTTAGACATAGTCTTCTAATGTGAATTTATGCTTCATTTGTAAGGAGTATGAGACATGGGATCACCACATGAACTAAAATGTTGTTGTAGATGTTCATGCCCAACATTGAAAGAAATAAGTGACTCTTTATAAAATATCCTGAGGATAAATATCTGAGAATAATTTATAATGTTATATATACAACATCTTTTTATATTCTTTGTGTGTGTAATCAAGCTAAGATAAGTAAGTGTGTATGTTGATATTTTGAGACCTTGTGCGAAGGTTGTTGGGGGTCTTGGTGACCAATGTTTATATGATATTGAGTAGAGAAAAATTTCATTAGACTCTACATTATTTTATAATTATATTGATTATTTTTACTAGATTTGTGAGTTCATATTTATATATGAGCAAAATATTTGTGAAGGGGTTATTGCTTATGTCGAGGAGATAGCTTGGTATTGGTGAATTGTGTGGAGTTGAATAATTAGAGAAGAGTTTTATTGAATGGTTTATCTATAAAATTTAGAATCAATATATTTTTAATAATTTTTCATTTGATAGGTGTTCTTTTGGTGCTCAACATCTTAGGCAAGTTGGTGTTTGTCATTTGTAGGGGTTGGTGTTCCTTGTGAAGTGGGTGCTTCACTAAATCCTCATGTTTCTAATAATATTATAGGACTATAATCCATTATTTTTTAGACTTGAGAGTAGGTTTTATCCCCCATGAGTGTTTCCCACATAAACCTTTGTGTAATGGTTACATTCATATTTGTTCTTTGATTCATCTATCTTGCATATTGATGTGATTGGTTAAGTATCTTCAAGAGTTGGGAATTGTTTTGTATTATTGTTAAACACTAATTCACCCCTACTCTTATTAGTTTGTACCTATATAAATTAGTATCAAAGTAGGTCCTTTTATAGGCTTAACATCTTGAAAGGTGATTCTAAGGTACAATGGTAAGTCAAGGAATGCAAGGTGGTTTCTCTTCCAAACAAGCTCCATTGTTTAATGGTTATAACTATGACTTTTATAGTTCAAGGATGTAGACTTTTATCATGGATCTAGGATTTGATGTTTGCTATATTATTGTTGATGGATATGTCGTTCCTACTATTTCTCCTACTAGTGATACTTATAAGAAACTATTTGAAATAATTTCAAAGGATAGGAATGTCACTTCTAATGGTCTATTAGAGACTGATTTCTACAAAGTCATTCACTATCAAATAGATAATTAGATGTAGACTAAGTTGAAGACAATCTATGAAGGAGACTAAAAGGTAAAGCTAGCAAAATTAAAAACTTTTAGAAGATAGTTTGAGAGTCTCAAAATGAAGGAGGATGATTCTATGGTATCCTTCTTGAATAAAGTGGATTATGTGGTCAATATGATTAGGGGTATTAGAGAATATCTCAAAGAGGATGTTGTTGTTCAAAAGGTCTTAACATCTCTATCTTAAAAGCTTGAATATAAGGTATCTACAATTTAGGAAAGTCACGATCTTAAACTAATTAATATGGATGAGCTCTATGGATATCTCACTGCTTATGAGATGAGGATAAATGAAGACAAGCCTCCTAATAAGGATGTTGCCTTTAAGATAGAAAACAACCCTAAAGAAAAGAAGACATAAAGTAAGGGGTCTCAAGGAAAAGATACTATGTTAGATGATATATTTGATGATGATTTAATTTCTTTATTTTCAAGCAACTTGAAGATTGGATCATTTAAGTACAGAGGTAATGTTCCTTTTTAAGTGATTCAACTATGGTGAAGTAAGTCATTTTCCAAGCAAATGTCCTTACAAGAATAAGAAATATGAGGATAAGTATCAAGTAGAGGGTAAGAAAGGTTTCATGTCTGATAGAAATAAGAGATCATTTAGGTAGTTTGGTAACAAAATAAAGTTACATAAGGACAAAAAGAGATTATACACAAAGAAGGATGATAGTGACTCAAAAGTGAGTTATGACAATCAATCTATTGTAAGTCATGATGAGAGTGAAGCTAAGGATAATGAAGTTATTTTCATGAAAATCAATTCAAATGATGAAATTTAATGCTTGCATGAAATTAAAGGAAACTAGATTGGATTAGATGAAGAAGATGAGGAAGACATTCCAATCTATGAGAGTTAACTGAAAATTTATCTTCAATATTCGAAGATTGAATGGAAGGTATGTAAAGGTTTAAAGGCCAATTTGAAAGACTATGAATTTCAATTCAATATTTTTTAGGCGAAGATAACTGAAGATAATAGGGAGCATGAAGGAGCATTCATGTTCTTAAATTCTATATTAGATTCTATATCCTCAAGCCTATAAGGTAAGGAAGAAGAGTGTTCCAAGTTGATTACAGAAAATAATTTTTTGAGAGATGAATAAGAGAAATCTTTGAGAAAATCTAAGTCATTTTCCAAGTTTGAGAAAATATCAAATGATCTTGATAGTATCTTGATAAGTCAAACAACTTCAAGTGATAGGATAGGTCTAGATTTCATTTAGAAACCAATAGTTATATCTCAAGCAAAGGAGAAAATAATTGAAGAGAAAAAGGGCAATCCTAAAAAGATCAATACTTAAGCTGAGGGTGTTAGCTTCAATAAGTTAAGACAACCTGCTGCCATAAATCATTTAAACTTTAATGGATACTATCATTTATATCATGATTTTGGTAATAGAGCTAATGAATGTAAAATTAAGGTTGAAAAAAAGAAATTTAGTCATCTTAATGAGATAAAATGCTTCAAATTTTTGGATATGGTAAATTTAGCTAATAAATGTCCAAAGAAGATAAAACAAGGTGAGTTTGATCCTAATAATGTAACATGCTTCAATTGTTAAAGGATTGGTCACTTAGCTAAATATTTTTAGTATCAAAGAAGGATTGTACGATTAAATTGCAAATTATTTGGTCATATTTATAAAAAATTTAAACAAAAGGTGACTCTTGATCAAGACAATACCAATGAGACTTTAACTTTTCAAGAAAGGAAGAACAAAGTCTTATAAAGGCTAAAAGAAGAAAAGAAAGTGATAGTTGATATGTCTAAAGATTAGATTAGTGTGTTTAATAAGGTAGAGATCATTTATTTCATTGATAAATTATCATTATCTACTCATGTTTTTAATGAAGAGATCAAAAATAATGAGAAATTGAAGAAGGAAAACAAAGACAGACTCAAGATGAGTGTTGATCATTCTACAATTATAGATAATAGTGTTTCCTATATAAATCAATCATTTCCAAACCTTAAAAAGGTCAATTTAGTTGATAATATATATAAATACATGGTGGCATCCTCATTTCTTGCCTGTTCAAGTTTGATAGAGGATAAAACAATTTCAAAGATAGAAAAAGTGGTGTCAGTCAAGTCTAAAAAGAAGAAAAGGAAGAATAAGATTGTGCTGACTAAGGAGAAAGAATAATATGAGAATATGTGGGCCACTCCAGGAGTTACACTATTCTAAATTAGTTTTGAGGGATTTTAGGTATCTTTCTATTCTTCATAAGATACTCTTGTAGGTGAAGAAGTAAGCATGTTTGTTTAAATGGTATGTTCAGGTCTCCTAGTCCTAGAGTGCATTTTTGATCAATTTTTGATGCTAGCTTTGAGTGGTGATTTGAAGGATATGGATGAATATTTTTATATGAGTTCATGAGGAATATTTAAAAAATTCATTCAAAGGTGGTTTGAGGACTTGATGAGCTCAGACGTGAGTTTTATGGTCAAAAATTAGAGTTGACCAATTTTGGTAGTGATGACTACCTAGAAGGTGCCCAAAGTGATCTTATGGTAATTTATGATGGATGGAAGTTTGGAAATAGATGATTCAAGTTGGTTTTGACATTTTAAACTAGCATAGGAGGTTTTATGGTGTCCATGAGGTGCTCAGGTATGAATTTTCCCTTTTGGTCAAGGTGTTTGCTATAGATAATGAGCATGTATGCATAGATTATTTGGTTTCAAGGGTCAATTGAATAATTAAGATGTGTCATGAAGAATTATTTTCTTAGAAAGGTCTGTACATGTGTTTAAGACATGTTCTAGGTGGTTTCACAAGTTGATGAATGATTTTGTGCTAGGAGGAACATTTTGAGTGGTCTCTACGTCTTCTTCTCAAGAGCATGTGTTTGAAGACTTAAAGGAAGTCCATGTTCCCAAAGGTATGAAATATTTAAAATTTTAATGTAAGTGAGTTTTTATGGTATCTAGGTGTGGTATACAACTAAGGTGTTTGTGTTGACTGAAGGTTGACATTTGACCAATTGTTTCTTTGAAGGCCTAGTAATTTGGGCATGTTTGAAAAACTGATAAAGGTTTTGAGTTAGAGGCTAAAAGCCTCAAGAGTAGTTGAATTGGACAAATTGGTATCTTAATAAAATTTTAAAGTGGTATAGAAGTGAGTATAATTCATTTTATTCAATTTTTAGCTCACTAGGATGCCTAATTGGCTAGTAGACTAAGGAAGGAAGTATGCTAAGGATGATGAGTTGGAGGCTCAATTTTGGAATGTATAAAGGAGAATAGTATTGTATCTTAGATATTAAGTTTAAAATTTTTAAGTGCTTAGGGAAGATATTTATGACGTTTTTAGTGGCCACATAGGGCTAAAAGGGGTCTAAATAGACCCAGTAAAGAAAGTGAATATTTTTGAAGAAATTTTTCCAAAGAAGGTCAAAATTTTTGGTTATAGTTGATAATTTTGGTCTATTTTAAGCATTATTTAGGTTTGGTACTATTCTTGGAGTTCCATTGGTGTTATATGTGGTGACTTGAAAGTGATGATAAGTAAGCTTGTATGGAGCTTTGGTACTCTTGGTGCTATTTAAAGTCATGGTAGTTATTATTAGAGGTCATGTAGGTGTGCATGGGTTGTGTATACTAATGAGGAGCCTTAAAATTTTAGAAAGGTCCTAGGGGTAGCTATGTTACCATGTAATTGGTGATGGGTCCAAGGATTTTGATGGTTTAAGAGAAGTCTCTAAGTGAGAGCATCTTCAAAGGGAGAGTTGTTCTTGTTTTAGGTCATAATGGTACTCTTTTATAGGTATTACTATATGTGATCTTGATTCCATGTGTTTCTTATAGCTTACTTTCTTGATTTCTGAGGTGTTAAGTGTTAAAGGGTGTCCACCTTATCATTTTGGTAAAGGGGGAGAGAGAAAAGGAGTGTTGACATCAATGAAAAAGTGGGATATTATTGGAAAATTTATGGTAAGTGTTCTTATTGATGTCTACAAGGCATGTACAATGATAAAGTGGTCTAATAGGTGTAGTGAGATGGAGCATGGTGGTCTAATATGCTTAGTGCAGTAAGATGCTTGCATTAAGGTTAATTGGATGAATTTATGGTGGCATGAAGCATGGCATTGTATTAAAATACATGATATTTGGATTTTCTATGTAGGGTAGAGTGGTTACATGAGGTTCTCATGAACTATGTAGGCCTGGTAGGTTTGACCATGCATGGTTACGTATAATGTCTTGAGTCTTATGGATTATATGTAATGGTATGGAATCTAGTGTGCTTCAAATATTCATTTTTTTCATGTATAGGATGTTGATAGGTCAGATAGATGACTTAAAAGTGGTTGGAAGTGGTCTACAAAGTTGTTTGGCTCCTTGCCTAGTTGGCCTAGGTAGGCTTGTGAGGCCTTATGAAGGGTCAAAGGGTGTTTTCATGTTTATGAATATTATCTTTGTATGGGATATGGTCAAGAAAGTATTTTAATGAATGTTTATGAGTTTTTAGTGTTGGGGATCAACCAACAATAGATTACACTTGTGAAAGCAATAAACACAGAATTAAGTCAGATAGACAAGTAACTAGAATGATAAATAGCAAGAACAAGAGATACAAGAAAACACCCTGAAAACTTGTATTAATAAACTCTTTACAATAGGAATATAATTGAAGAAACTTCATTCTTCCACACCTCTCCTAGATGTATAGATCTTTCAATAGATCTCTATTCCTCAAGAGCTATCTCTCTCAAGAACAACCAATTCCAACAGACCTGGATTGATTCAATTCTGTACTGTTCTTCACACACAATGAATTCTTCTACAATTCAACTACAAAGCTAGGAAGATCTAATTCTTCATATAGAATTAGGAGACTTGAGCATGTACTTCCAACAAATAGTTAAACCACTTAAACAAGGGCTCTAAAAATAGTAATGCTAATAATAGAGATGCAAGCTTGAGTCTACAACTCAAACTTATCATGCAAACACTCGCTTCTGTCCTCAGAAATCGCTTTCTGGACACGCAGGTAACCGACGTCGGTTCCTACCTATTTGCCTGTGACCATCATCGGCCGATCCTCTGCCGACATTAGCGTCTCTGTAACTGCCTGTGACCGACGTCGGTCGCTCCTGACCGACGCCGGTGTCTGTGTAGACCTGAAACCAATAACTGTGCTCCTTGGTGAAGCTTTTAAGCTCCACACCCTAACAATCTCCCACTTGGAGATAAACAGCTGCACCAGTACCTGTACAGCAACATCTTCTAGCTCCTCCATCTTCAACTTAATCATGAAGACCAATAGAAGTTGAATGCAAGTTCAACTTCTCCTTTGTAATCGGCTTGGCTAACATATCAGCCGGATTCCTATCTGTATGGATTTTCTCTAGCTTCAACTCCCCATCTTCCAATACTTGTTATATGAAATGGTACCTTAGCTATATGTGCTTTGTTCTTGAATGAAAGGCCAAATTCTTGGCCAAATGGATTGCACTCTGACTGTCACTATACAATCTGCAACTCTCATGCTCTCTACCAAGCTCATCCATGAACCGTGTCATCCATATCATCTCCTTGCTAGCCTCTATGGCTATAATATACTCAACTTCTGTAGTTGACAAGGCAACAACCTTCTGTAACTTAGATATCCAACTAACTGCTGTTCCACCTATAGTAAAAACATAACCTGTAGTGCTCCTCCTGCCATCCAAATCACCTACCATATCTGAATCTACATAACCATGTAGAGAAGTATCTAAACCTCCATAGCATAAGTGCCTACTGCTGGTTCCTCTCAAATATCTAAGGATCCATTGAACTACCTTCCAATGTTCCTTACCTGGATTGGCCATATACTTACTTACCACTCCCACTGCTTGGGCAATATTTGGTCTAGTACACACCATTGTATACATCAAACTCCCTACTATGGAAGAATATGGAACCTTACTCATGTACTCTACCTCATCATATGAATTAGGACATTGTTATTTACTCAACTTAGAATGTCCAGCCAAAGGTGTGCTTACCGATTTAGCATCCTGCATATTGAACCATTTTAACACCTTGTCCACATAATCTTCTTGAGACAATATCAACCTGTGATTTTTCCTGTCTCTCTTTATGCTCATACCAAGGATTTTCTTCGCTGCTCCCAAATCCTTCATAGCAAACATTTGAGCTAACTTCACCTTAAGCTCTGAGATATCCTGCATATGTGATCCTACAACCAGCATGTCATCTACATACAATAATAGAATAATATATCTACCGTTATCAAATCTCTTGAAATACACACAATGGTCTGATTGACACCTACTGTAGCCATGCTCAGTCATAAACCTATCAAATTTTAAGTACCATTGCCTAGGAGCTTGCTTGAGGCCATACAAGCTTTTCTTCAACCTACACACAAACTTCTCCTTACCCTTGACCTCGAATCCTTCTAGCTATTCCATATAGATTTCCTCATCCAAATCTCCATGAAGAAATGTTGTCTTAACATCTAGCTGCTCAAGATGCAAATCCTCAAAAGCAACCAAAGATAATACAACCCTTATAGAAGTCATCTTGACAACAGGAGAAAAAATCTCACCAAAGTCAATACCTGGCTTTTGTGCAAATCCTTTTACTACCAATCTGGCCTTATATCACATCTGTCCATTCTCACCTTCTTTCAACCTGTAGGTCCATCTGTTTCTCAGTGTCCTCTTACCTGCTGGCAATTCAACCAAATCCCATGTTTGGTTCTCTCTTAAGGACTCCATCTCCTCAACCATGCCACGCTCCCACTCACTCTTGGACTCCACCTGTATTGCTTCTTCAAAACTCTCTGGTTCTCCACCATCAGTTAGAAATAAATAAAATAAAGAAGGAGAATATCTAATTGGAGGCTTACTCACCCTTTCTGACCTCTTGATGGGTGTCTGAGACTCGTCCACAACACGCTGTCCACCCAAATTCTCTGACAGTGACCGACCTCGGTCACCTGCAGACCTGTAACTGGCTGACGTCGATTTTTCCTGACCGACCTCGGTACCTGTACGGCTGACGTCGGTCTCTGTATTTTCCTGTAAGTGATTATTTCTTTTTCCCGCGAGCTCATCTTGGACTTTTACCTCATCCAATTCACCATTACTCTGCTCAGATTGATTCAACTTCCTTAGCTGATCACAATACATCACTCTTTCGTTGAAAACAACATCACGGCTCTTGATTACGTTGTTAGTATCTAGATTCCACAATCTATAACCAAAATCATCTGAACCATAGCCAATAAACGTGCATCTCATAGACTTAGCATCAAGCTTCTTTCTATTTTCCTTATCTATATGCACAAAGGCTTCACAACCAAAAACTTTGAGATATGAGAGATCAACCTTTTTACCTATCCATGCCTCTTCTAGAATACCACCATCTAGAGTTGTAGAGGGTCCTCTGTTAATTAGGTACACTGCAGTGTCAACAGCTTGTGCCCAAAACTGTAAGGGCAAGCCAGCATGCAATCTCATACATCTTGCATGCTCCATTATTGTCCTGTTCATCCTTTCAGCAATACCATTCTACTGAGGTGTCCTTGGAACCATCCTTTGCCTATGAATTCCATGCATGTAACAATAATCTCTGAACTTATGACTGCAGAACTCACCGCCATTGTTTGATCTCAAGCACTTTAATCTTTTACCTATTTCATTCTCAACCATAGCTTTCCAGTTCTTAAAAGTATCAAATACATCAGATTTTCTTCTAATACAATAGATCCATACCTTCCTTGTAGCATCATCTATGAAAGATACATAGTACTGTGATCCTCCAATGGAAGCAACCTGAGCCGGTCCCCACACGTCTGTGTGAACAAGCTCCAACTTGTGCCTCTTCTTAGTAGACCTAGTTTTGAGAAAACTAACCCTTTTCTATTTTCCAAATACACAATGCTCACAAAACTCTAGATCTATGCCTTTTAAATCTGAAAGCATACCTTTAGACTTAAGAATTGACATCCCCTTCTCACTCATGTGGCCAAGCCTTGAGTGCCACAATTTAGCATCCACATCTGAAGTAGATAACACAAAAGGAGATTTGTTAGTAACACAATTACACAAATAAAGAGTACCTTCTCTCTTACCTCTAGCCATAACAAGTGCACCCTTGGTCACTTTCTAAGATTCTACTGTGAGAGTTACTGTACAACCCTCATCCCCTAACTTTCCTCCAGAAATCAAATTTCTCTTCAAGCTAGGAACATGCATCACATCTCTCAACACCCATGTGTTGATATTCTGCATCTTCAACTGCACTTTACCTTTGCCAATTATTTTACAGGGTTCATCATCCCCTAGATACACTATTCCAAAATCTCCATGGATATAGTCACTGAAATATTCCCTGTTAGGAGTAGCATGAAAAGATGCACCAAAATCTAATACCCAAGATTCTATATTATTATGCAGAGAGAAAATTAAAGCATCCTGTGCAATACCTGTAATCTTGGCTTCTTCCTTTCCTTCGTGCTGGTTGTTCTCCTTAGGATTTGACCAACAATCTCTGCTTATGTGCCCCATCTTTTCGTAATTCCAGCATTGTGGCCTTCTGCCATTTCTAGATTTAGATCTACCTTTCCCCTTTGATTTGGATCTTGCTCTACCTTTCTTGCTCTTCTCTTTCTGCCTTCCCCTGCTCTCAAAACTTAAAGCATTCCCAGATGCCTCTTCTATGCTTTTCCTGCATATTTCCTCATTCAAGATAACACTAACAACATCCTCTACTTTCAAAATATTTGATGCAGATGCAATATTACTTACTACCATTACTAAGCCATGCCAGCTTTCAGGCAAAGAACATAATATCAAAAGAGCTTTTATCTCATCATCAAACACTATATTCACGAAACTTAATTAATTCACAATACCATTGAAATCATTCAGATGAGTAGAAACAGATCCACCTTCATTCATATGCAAATTAAATAACTGCTTCATAAGATATACTTTATTGGAAGCAGAGGGTTTTTCATACAAATTCGCTAACGTAGTCATCAACTCTACTGTAGACATTGCCTGTGATAAATTAGATATCACAGTGGATGCTAGACTTAGTCTTATAGACCCCAGAGCCTTTCTGTCAAGAACTTTCCATTCTTCATCCTCCATGTCTTTGGGCTTCTTTGCAACCCCACCTAACGATAAGTAGAGATCTTTCTGATACAGATAGTCCTCTATCTGCATTCTCCAATGTTGGTAGTTTTTGCCATTGAACTTTTCCATTATAAGCTTACTTTCATCTGCCATTGCTTCTCCCACTCAAACAAAAATCCCTAAAGAAACTCCTGTGAGAACCTGTAATCAATACACACTACACAGATCTGAACCACCTGTTAGTGAACCTAAACTTTGATACCAATTATCAAGCTCTGAACCTGTAACCAAGGCTCTGATACCACTTGTTGGGGATCAACCAACAATAGATTACACTTGTGAAAGTAATAAACGCGGAATTAAGTCAGATAGACAAGTAACTAGAATGATAAATAGCAAGAACAAGAGATACAAGAAAACACCCTGAAAACTTGTATTAATAAACTCTTTACAATAGGAATATAATTAAAGAAACTTCATTCTTCCACACCTCTCCTAGATGTATAGATCTCTCAATAGATCTCTATTCCTCAGGAGCTATCTCTCTCAAGAACAACCAATTCCAACAGACCTGGATTGATTCAATTCTGTACTGTTCTTCACACACAATGAATTCTTCTACAATTCAACTACAAAGCTAGGAAGATCTAATTCTTCATATAGAATTAGGAGACTTGAGCATGTACTTCCAACAAACAGTTAAACCACTTAAACAAGGGCTCTAAAAATAGTAATGCTAATAATAGAGACGCAAGCTTGAGTCTACAACTCAAACTTATCATGCAAACACTCGCTTCTGTCCTCAAAAATCACTTTCTGGACACGCAGGTAACCGACGTCGGTTCCTGCCTATTCGCCTGTGACCATCGTCGGCCGATCCTCTGCCGACGTCGGCGTCTCTGCAACTGCTTGTGACCGACGTCGGTCGCTCCTGACCGATGCCAGTGTCTGTGTAGACCCAAAACCAATAACTGTGCTCCTTGGTGAAGCTTTTAAGCTCCACACCCTAACATTTAGGTTAGATAAGTAGAGATAAAGTCAATAAAAGTCTTCATGTTCCTAAGAGGGTGCTCAAATGGTGCATTTTGAGCTGGTGAGGAAAGTTCTCATGTTCTTTAGCTCATGTATACTTTGCATGGGGAGATGATTATTTTGGAGATATTGGGGAAGGTTCGTAGGAATTTTTTCCAAATTCTAGTTCATGGATTAAGTACCTATTCTTTATGAATGATTACTAAGAAGGTAAGTAGGTTTTTATGTGCAAATTCCTAGTCTTAAGACCTGATGTTGAATATCTGTGTTATTGATTATGAATAGTGTTTTGGGTGGCCAAAATGATGTTTGAATGTTTTACAAGACTTCTCTATGATTTTTAGGATGTGTTTGGTCAATCTTGACTATTTATGGGTCCCACATAAAAGTGCTTCTTAAAAGTGTTTTTAATATTGTGAGAGATTTATGAAAGTAACTAGGGGAAAAATGACTATGTGATGAATAATATAACTTATTTTAAACATTCATGGAAATTTTTAGTAAGATTAATTTCTCTCTATCAATGTTTTAGGTCTTCAAATTTGTCTAGTCGATATGAAGAAAAGGGTGCCATAAGTGAAAAAAATTAGTCAGAGTGAGAAGTCAAATTAGAAGGCCTAATTAGTAAGTAGGGATAGGTATGAGCTATTGGATGTGATGTATGGGATGTATGTCCTATATTCATGTAATTGCTATTTTTCCTATTCATTTGGAGTTGATTTAAAGGATGACTCATAGTTTACCATGATGGTTTTGCTAGCAAAAGGAATTTGGTTTAAGTTATTGATTTTTTTATAGGGAAAATGGTTAGATCAAGTGTTCCTAATGGTTAGAGAGTGTTTATGACTCATTAAATATATATTTTTAATGATTTTTAAGGTTTGAAATATCTCCTATTTTTCAAACATAGTCTTATAAAATGAAGTTATGCTTCGTTTGTAAGGAGTATGAGACATGGGCTCACTACATGAACTAAAATGTTATTCCAGAGGTTCATGGCCAAAGTTGAAAGACATAAGTGATTATTTATAAAATATGATAAATATTAATATCCAAACATAATTTATAATGGTATATATACAATATTGTTTTATACTCTTTGTGTGTGTAATAAAACTAAGATAATCAAGTGTGTGTGTTGATATTTGGAGACCTTGTGCAAAGTTTGTTGTGGGTCTTACTGACCAATTATTGTATGAGATTGACTAGAGAAAAATTTCATTAGAATCATCATAATTTTTTTATTCTATTGATTATTTTTACTATATTTATGAATACATATTTTTATATGAGCAAAAGATTTGCGAAGGGGTTATTGCTTGTGTTGAGGAGATAACTTGGTCTTGGTGACTTGTGTGGAGTTGCATAATTGCAGAAAAGTGTTCTTCGAAGGTTTATCTATTATATTTCAAAGTAATTATTTCAAAAAAAATTCATTTGATAGGTTTTTTGTTGGTACTCAACATCTTAGGCAAGTTGGTGCTTGTCCGCTTTAGGGGTTAGATCTACTTGTGAAGTGGGTGCTTCACTAAAGCCTCACATTTGTAATCATCTTATATGACTATACTCCATTGTTTTGTATACTTGAGAGTGGGTTTTATCCCCCATGAGGGTTTTCCACATAAATCTTTGTGTAATGGTTACATTCATTTTTGTTCTTTGATTCATCTATCTTACATATTGATGTTATTGGTTAAGTAGCCTAAACAATTAGGAATTAGATTACATTATTATTAAACAATAATTCACCCCCACCGCTCTTAGTGGTTTCTACCTCTATCAATCCTACTCTCCCTTATGAGATTACTTACACCCCTAATTTTTACCTCTTCCTAGATACTTAACAATCATTAGTACTTTGACCATAATTATATTTTAACTAGTCACTAGGGTATTTTTTAATGATTGAAAAAATGTATATATTATATAAGGGTAGGAAAATTTTCAAGCTAATATCAAGCATAACATAGGCAAATAATGATAAATTTTCAATACGGATTATTTTATTTTGGCAAATGTATAATATTCAATTAACTACCCAAGGCAAAAATTAAATAGAAAAAATGTTATGAGGCAAATATAATTTTTCAATAAATTGTTGTGAGGTGAATATAATATTTTAATATAAAGTGCATTATGGTCAATACAAACCTAATAAATCATAGAACACAAGGTCTTTGTCTAATGTTTTCCATATATAACATCTCAATTTATAAGCATACTAAACTCTCTATTATAAGTTTTTGCACTCTTATATTAGTTAAATATTTTATTAAAAATTGAATGTATTATCCATTTTTTGAATATAAAAAACTGTGTAACTCAGCTATATATTAGACCCATAGTCATTAAATATAACAAATTATTACTCCATAAGTGGTGTGTATAAATGAGTTTAAAAACAAATAATGAATTTTGTATGTCAATAACTTTACTATTTATATTCCAAAACTAATGATTGTATTTATATTAAACTTTTTTATAGTTACATTTCACTTATTCCAAAAAGTATCTCTAAGTTTGACTCTATCAGATAACAATGCTATGAGTTTAAGTCATCTAAATGTGAATAAAATCCATATGATTATAGGCATTAGTTTATCATGAGATACTATGGTGGAAGATGACAAAATACTTTCCACCCCATACAAGTGGTGGGGGGAATAAAATTATTATACCTACTTAAAATTTATTCTTCCACATTGATAAGGAATACCTATATGTAAATCTAATATTTTACATTCTTATCACTTAAGTAAAATAATACATGAGAAAAATTTCATGGTAACTTGAGTTTTTGTAGTGGTTCCTAGAATGAAAATATAAGAAGTGCATGATACCATACATAATAATACAATCCTATAATTTCTTAGTATTACCCCTTGAAAAAAAATTAGCTAGCACCAACATGGGACCACTAGTTAAATGGCATGCATAGTTAAAACATTATTACTTTTATTAAAACCCTGTAATATATTTTTAAAGATAAAAAATATAATACCTGGAATGGAAAATTCATATTTGGATGAATTCCATAAAATAAAATTATGAAGTTCCCTCCCACTAACATAATGATTGATTACTTGTAGATGGGTATGTTTGTTTATTATGGCCTTAAGATGAAAAAAATTCTTATCTTAAGTCACATTAAACTAATATGTGCATCTTATAATTGTTTCTAAAAATTATAAATCTTCACATGATATACACTCCATTGTATTAATTCCTTATTCTAGTAGAGAACACTTCAAAACTATATCTAAAAGCGTCACTTGAGTAGATAAAACTTCAAACCCATATCTCAAATATTTATTCTAGTAGATAACCCTTAAAACCTAGATCTAAAAGTATTGTACATTTGAAAATTCAAGTTTCCTATGTGTTTCATAGTTAACATATTTTTAGAGATAAATATCCACTTTTGAGTGAAATTTGAACTAACATATAATTGCTAAAGTCATCCCATGTGTGAAAATTATACCCAAAAATTTTATACCAGATCATAGATAAAGGTAGAATGCAACACTTATAATCAACATAAAATCAATAATAAGAGTTAAAGGAAATAGATTCAAGTGCCTAAACATTTTTCAATATAAATAATTTTTATTTGAAATATATTTACAAGAAAAAACAATAAAAATTAGTGTCTCAATTTTTTTTATGCAACTGAATGACAAAAAATGTTCAATATTTTTATAGAAGTATTACTGGAATAAAAATTGGTAGATTATAAATGTGCATTATACATTCAAATATGCCTTGAAGATAAATCCAATAAATTTAAATAAATTTATCCACTATAACTACACTCATTCTTTTATGTTATAAAATTTAGAAGGTTATGGTGTGTGATTAAAAATGTCTCTTGGATTGATGCGACATTGATAAATTTTATAATCTTCTTTCTAAATTGGACAAAATAGACCCATGTCAATTTTATAAGTATGACCAGTACAAGTAAAAATTATGAAAGAAAATTAGTACAAACATGAATTGTATGTATAAAAACACCTTAGCTTATGGAAAGCTTATAAATGAATAGAGGGATTATTGTATTATGATTTGTTTGAAATGTTCAAAATAATTAACCAATGTCTATGATCATATGGAAAATAATACATGTAGAGGTGTAACACACTTCATTTAAAACATCCAAAGATCCCCCAAAATATCATTATGAGAATTCTCCTATGGATGTTGGATAATTTACATGCATATAATCAGTCATAAAAGAAAAAAACATACATGGATAATAATTATGAGATAAGATTGTAAGAAAATATATCAAATGGCACATATGAGCACTAAATTTTATGTTAAATATTCAACCACCTATTTTCAAAAGGAAAATATAAATTAAAAAGAGATACATATAAATGTTTAGGTGAAGAGGTGACTAAGAGATTACATGGTACATGTGAAATGTTGTAAATAGACACCCAACCAAAGGGAAAATAATTTCTCAAATTAGTATGATATACAAGAAACCCAAAAACATGCATAAGTCAATTATTAAAAATTTCAAATGAAATGTGCATCTAGTTTGTTTGATATTCTTCAGTGTGATTTTTCTTGAGATAATGCCTTTTTATGTTTGTTACAAAATATACTAAATTTTTTTTTACCTAGATTGAATTTATCACGCACCTAATGAGCAACCCCTATAATGTTTTGTGTTTGTTACTTGGATGTTTTTAAATAACCAAGCATTTTCTTACCCAATGTGAAGAAAAGTAAACAAAAACATACCTTAAATTATGTTTCTTATTATTTGGAGAATATCCACCTATGATTAGAGGAATAATAGGGTCTACAAATACAACTTCATAAAATTCTAGAGATCATATCTCATAATGAATTTATCATCAATGTCAATAAGATGTGCATAATAAGATTAAAAAATGAGAGATATTTCATTATATAAGTTTAGATTTTATTTACTTATGTGATGAGCCATAGTCTCTACTTATTTAGGAACCCAATATATAAATTGAAAATTACATTGCAATACAAACTAGTTTGAGATACACCCAATAAATATATTAGTTACACCTCTCAAACTTATTATAGGTTACACCTATCATGAATTAAAAATAAACAAAATATAAATGAAAACATTTATTCTGACATTTGTGACATAATATATTACAAAATAATATCTAATAATCATGTTGATTAATTTGACCAATTGGTCAAATAAGTCAACCCCCATACAGTCCAAATTTGTCATGAGGTCTCTTAGCTCCTAAAGTGTCCACCATGGTCATAAATAAGGTCAGAGAGCTTGTCTTACTTTGGTCATATGTGTCATTTTATCCTAATGTCATTTTATGTCAGCTTTGGGATAGCTTAATGAAATTGTATGGTTTATTTATAATTAAAATTGTGTCAAAGATTTGTATAATGTCTCATGTATCAGGTAGGTATTAGGGTACTATCCTATAACTAGATTTCATAGGTTTAACATATAAGTAAAAGTGATAACTACTAAAGGGGAGTTATTAAAGTTGTATGGATATATGAGAACTTTGGCATGTGTGATTAGATTAGGAGTGTCCTTTAAGATCCCCACAACTCATATATTAGTTCAATTTACTTTTATAGTCCAAAAATTGGTGAAAACATATTTATGTCCATCACTCCCTTGGATAAGGTCAAGAGGGTCATCAGTTTTCTATTAGTATAGATAGAAGGAGAAGAACTAATGTTAGTGATTTTGGTGGATGCTATCACTCTTCATGGACATCCATTCCATGGAAATGGTTTTTAGATTGATGGGATGAGATTCATAAACAAATGTTAAGACTGCATATGTTTTCAAATTTCTTGCATAAACATTAAACCTTTGGTTTTCCTATCTAACTATAGTTGTATAATGTTTCCAATTATTTAATGTATTCTTTCATATCATGTCACTTATCTATATGTTGTCTACAAGGTAGTTTGTACATGTATTCATGTAATGAAATTAATAACATCTATTTTTCATGGAAATGAATATCACAGTGGTTTGTAGGATAGTATTCACATAAGTTTCAATGTTTGTTTTCTTGTCATTGGTGTCAAGTCAAATAATGTACTTGTGTTCAACATCTCAAAAACATGGAAGGTAGATTATCCATTGTATAGTTGAATCAATGGAATTTAAGGTCTATTAAGGTGAGTTTCTTGAGAAATGAGAAAGGATTAGTCAAAGATTCAATACACAATCATGTGTAAGCATTTATAAAACATTGAAGATCATCAAAATCCCAAGAAACACAAGTTGAATTCATCTCCATGAATTGAATGATTTTAACAAGTCATACAAGGTTCATAAATTGCATTCAAGACCATTTAAATAACATTAAAAGGTACATAGATGAAAAATTACATGATGGGTTGAATTTACCTTAACTTATCTAAATAATGTCTTGCTCTTACAAAGTGTCACCTATGTGTAAGAGTTTATGATGTTTGAATAATCCCTATAGCTCCTATCTAGTAAATTAGGCCTAGTAGTAACAGGAGACACAAGAAGAAGGTTGTTGGGTTTATAAGAATGATGATAAAGTAGAGTTTCACTTAGTCAATTTCCCATTGAAAACACTTAGTGAGAACTACAACACTTGAAAGCCAAAGGAGAAACTTGTGACCTATAGATCCATAATACATTGATAGTGGCATGATTTCATGTTATCAAAGAAAGAATTATTTAAATATTTACAAAATGGTCTTGATGAACTCAAAGCAAGGTAGATAGGTGAAACACTATGATTTAAAATTAATGAGCATCTACAAGAACTCCAACTTATTTCATAATGGTCACCTATACGTGACACAATCATACATATAGTGAACTTGCCTAAACAAGGAAGGATGATAGTTAGTTAATGAATACATGTATGAAATAATATGATGCCAATGATGTTATATGGATTTTAGTGAATTTAACATAATTCTCAAACATTTATAAGAACTTATAGGATCCCATTGACCTCCCTAATTACCACTGATAGTTGACACCATCAAAATAGTCTATAGACTATGTCTAGTTAATGTGAAGATGCATGTTTAGAATGTTGTAATAAGTATAAGTTTGATCACTATATTAAGTACACCCTTAGTGATAGTTACACACTTCCAATTGATATTCATAGGCAAGTAACAAAGCAAAGGATTAGGTCTCAAAACTCCACACATAGTCAACTAAATTTTACTTGTAGTCATCAGACCTAAATAGCTAGTACTAAAGAACATGAAGGTTTGAGGGTTTTATAGTTATGATAAATCATTGAGAATTTGTATATAGTTTTCAAATGACTCAATATGAATTTACATAATCTCATTAATCTGAAAAATAGGGGAGATTCCCTCTGTTCTATCTCAAATAGAGGGAACTCCCTAAAATACATAACCTACAGACCCAGCATGTTTGGGATTAAATGATGAAGTTAAGAGCCAAGGATGCATAATTAAATGATGTATAAGGTGGGTATGAATATTAATAGTTACAATAAAATAATCTAAATTCATTAATACTACTTAGGTGGTCAACTACTCATGTAAACATAGTTAGGCATAATAGGACTAATACTAAGCCTAAACCATAAAGGATAAAAAATTCATCCATAAGGCCACAAAAACACTCAAAACCATTTTATAACCATTATGAGAGAATATGAGGATGTTAAGAGTAACAAGTTTTTAGAAGAATAACACATAGTGGTTAATTTGACCTAAAACCATCTTAAAGGTACCCAAAATGCAAGAGAATGCTCAAGAGGCCAATTTAAAATGCTCGTACCTATATGAACACATTTCATGGCTATTGAAAGATATATGGGTGTTTTAAAATGTTCTGACACTTTATTTCATTGGAATTTGTTATGAGATTGAGTATCTAGTTTTTATGAACCATTGTTAAGAAGAAAAATAACTCAAAACCCTCTTAAAACCCTTGATTAAGACATGATGTAGAAGATATGAAATGACATAATTTAAAAGGTGATAAATTGGTCATTAATGTTATCTATTAATTTTCAATACTCTCCCATGATCCTTAACATCCACTTTTGCCATACCATCATTTGGATGGATGGACATAATTTAGGGTTTTCTACAAGTTTTTGGGTGTTCTACAAATGCTAAGGTGACTTTTTGAGTGAGAATAATTGAAAGAGGTCTTTGGGTACTTTTTATAACCCCTCACACTCAAATTTCACCATGTTTATGCATGGAAAGACCTCTAGTACACTAGTCATTATAGGCAGTGTAAGCTAACACCATGGGAAGACAAAGTGACTACATATGAAGAAGATGATAAGTGTTAAATTAAGTTTCATTGAAGTTCATATGCTTCACTATAAGGTAAATAATGTTTTATGATATGCATAACACCTTTTACATGAACTTTATTTGAGAAACTACTAGTCAAGTGAGTGATAAATGTGAATACAAGCTTGAGATGGTTAGTAAGTGACTACAGAAAGTGAACACAAGTGTATAAAAGAATATCAGTTAGCAAGGTGTATGAAAGATGTTACAACCTAGTAGACACCTTTTCTTGATAATGAAGATGTGTCAATGATTCTTATGTCATTTTCAATCAGTCAAGTGTAATCATCACCAAAGGGAAATTTCAATAAGGATAATAAAGATTTCCATGCCACCTTCAGTGAAAATGATGCATTTTAGATGGACATTTGTCCAAGACTACTTCTTGACATATTTTCCACCTCATTCTCTCATATTGTAACTGAGCTCCATAGTTTGAAACATGGAATTATGACCCTTCCACTTATTTTATATTCTTTTTCTCTATAAATGGATGCCAATTTGGCAATTGTATCTAATACACACCTAGTATGGCAAAGCCCTACTAGTTTTTCACCTTGTTTTATTTTCAAATAAGACATGAATTTGATTTTATCTCTAAAATATCTTTCCTAAGTGTGTTAAGTGGTGTACTTGGATGTTAAGTGATAAATATTTCTCCTTGCTTCCATACTACCCTTGCATGTTTTATGTGATGGATATCTCTTGTAATAGCTCTCATAAAGTGTATGAGTTTATTAAGTGTGACTTGAAGTGTGAGAGGTATCAGTAGTGTTTAGTATCAAACCTTATTTTCACCCACCTCTATATTTTCATAGAAATTTCCCTCAATGAGAAATAATTTTACTAGAAGAATGATGAGTTAGGGTCAATTTTGGTAGTCTTCATTATTAGTGTATATGAAAGTGTGTTCATAGACTAATCATTTAGTGTATCACCACATTAGTATAGGTTTATTTTATATTTTATTATTATTTTTTCACCGCTAAAGTGACTATTAGAGTGTAATTTGTGATATTATAAAACAAATCAAGGAAGCTATCCCTTAAACCTATAGGTTTACCTATATTATAGTCAACCCAAAGGCTTAAAGGTAATCCATCTGATGTTTTACTCAATCTACAGTAGTTTTAAACAACCATCTATAGGGTGTAGGATTTAATGACAATATTTTTAGTATACTCAGTGGGACTAGGGTCTAAAAGAGTAGAAGAATTATTTGGTGTGTTCTTCCTACTATCATATTTTGGAATCATGTAAGAAAACACCAATGGTGACACTGAATGCAATCATCTGGTTTTAATTAGCCTAGGTAACTATTATTGAATATTTTAATCAATTATTATGTTTCATATAAGTAATGAAGTTGATATGTATTCTTATGTTGAAAATACCTACTATGTACCTCCATATCAACCTTTTTATGATCCATGTTATGCCCCTCAATATCCTTATCAAGGTTATTATCAAATATGAACCATGACATCACTATGATCATCCTATTACTTCTCCATATGAAGATCATGTTGTTTAACAACCCTTTGAAGAATATTATAAATAATTTTGTGAAGAATATTATGAAGAAACATATCTATAAGATATATTTAAGGATATTGAATAACAAATCCAATATCTTAAAATCTAAACCCCTAAGAGGCATATTCTTAGAGATAACCTTCCTCAAACTATAACTATTTGTCCTCAAGAACTATATTGTATTCCATATCAGATTTCTCATCCTTATCCTCATGAAACCACTTACTATCCTCAAGAAGATATAATCCAATACTTAATATAGCCTACTAGATTTCAAGCTCTATCTTAGAACCATTTAGTAGAGTCTTGGGAAAATAAATGTGAAGGGGGTGAGAACCAAAAGGTGTATTTCCATGAAGAAAATTATGTCTTTGATCAAAATACATTTCCCTCTCCCCAAGAACATTTATATTTTACTTCATGTAAGTCTATCCAAGAAGAGTTTAAACATGAAAAATATTCCTTAGTTGAAAATTTGGGTGATCAAGTTGTAGCTAATGAAGAACCTCAAGAGGGCTATGAGAAAAATTAGGTCATTATTGAAGAAAATGAAGTGTCCATAGTAAAGTTAAACCTTATCTCTCTTTAAGAGTTATTTAAATTATTTACTCCAATTCCCATTCCCATATATGATATTTACATCTTACCTCCTATTTCTCATTCAACCCATGAATATGTTCACCACCCTCCCACCACATTTATTCTTGAAAGAGAACCTATCTTATGGGAGGCAAGTAAAGAAGAGCAAGATCAGTTTGTAGATAATCAAGAAGATGACATGAGCATATACGATGAGGATATCACTATAGGGAATCCCCATGGTTAAGTTAAGTTGAATTCACTTTTCTTGAATGAATGAAGAAAAAGATGTTAAAGGTCATGTTGTAGTTGTACACAAATCATTTAGTCAAGACATGAAAGAAGGGGTGTTTGAGAAGGACTTCCCATCATCTAAGATAGTTGACATTCATGTGTATGAGGAATAAATTGAACCTAAAAACACATTATAATAAGTTATTACTACTTATATAGAGCAAGATGATTTATGGCAAAGATTGTATGAGATATGTAATTAGCTTGAGGACCTTCAAAGGCCTATACCTCCTTCCATGAAAGTAAAATATTTATTTGAAGATGTTGTTTAAAATTATTTTTACTTTGAAGTACAACATGATGGATACCAAAGTGATAATATTGTTAAAGTGGTAGTTAATGATCTTGTAGTTGATAATGATCTTGATCTTACTCAATGTACCATGGAGGTCAAATAGTCAAGACTTGATGAAGTACCATTGGGTAAAGTTACAATTGAAGAGTACCATGAAGAAATGGTTAATCCAAAAGAATAATTCACCTTCATAGGTGATATGCTTGTATCTTCTATGTTTTCATTAAGTATCATGATAAGGAGATTAACAAAAATCAAGGAGTTGGAGACATCAATGCCAATGCTCAAAAGGAAACATGATTCATGTATTCCTTCACTTCATGAATAAATAAATGTTTCAAGATTCCTCTTTGATCTAGGTGTAAGAGTTATATCTAGGCTAGTTTGTGTATAAGTTAGTTTGTTTGAGTTGGTTTGAGTTTTCCCTAAGTGTTCATGAGAAAAGAAGTGTGTTTGCTTTCTTGTCTTGTATTATGTGTCAATATCCCTATTATTTGGTGTGTTTTTGAGGTATTTTCAAATACATTTTAGAGTCATATGTTATGTATAAGTGACTCAAAATTTCAATGGATAGGAGAAGGCTAATGGTCCCTAGCACATCAAGCATGCTACCCATAGGAAATTACCAAATTTTTTACTAATTTGACCTTTTAGTCAAAAATTCAACCTCACTACAATTCCAAACTTGTCATGAGGTCCTTAGGGTCCCAAAGTGTCCAACATGGTCATAACTGAGGTCAAATGTTTTGTCTTCCTTTGGTTATGTGTCATTTTGTCCTAGTGTCATTTGATGTCACCTTTGGGCTAATTTAATAAACTTGTATAGTTTATTTCTAAGGAAAAGTGTGTCAAGGATTAGTTTAATGTATCATGTATCAGGTAGGTGTAAACTTACTATCATATATCTATAATTTCAAGGTTTAACATATAAATAAAGGATATAACTACAAAAAAAGGGGGTTTCTAAAGTTGTACATCCTCTGTGATAGCTCTAGCACATGTGATTAGATCAGGAGTGCCATTTCAAATCCTCATAGCTCATATCTAAGTTCATGTTTCTATTATAGTCCCAAAAATCATGAAATTTTTCTTGTCTCCATCACTCCCTTGGAGAAGCTTAAAAAGGTCACCTCTTTTATGCTACTATGGATAGAAGGAGAGGAACTAGTCTAAATGATTTTGGTGGATGTTAGCACTCTTCATGGACATCAATTCCCTAGAAATGGTTTTCAGATTGATGGATTGAGATTCATAACAAAAATTTAAGACTTTTAATGATTTCAAATTATCTTTACAACTTTTACACCTTTGGTTTTCTTATATGAGTATAATTTTTTGATGTTTCTAAGTGTTGAATGTATTCATGTAGAGCATGTTTTTCATGTGTGTTCACGTAAGGTGGGCATGAACATCACATTTTTTTTGAAATGAATATCATAGTGGTCTGTAGGATAGTGTTTATATAAGTTGTAGGTTTTGTTCTCATATCAATGGTTTCAAGTCAAATAATGCACCTATGTTCAACATCTCAAAAACATGGAATCTAGTTTCTCCATGGTATACTTGAATTAAGGGACTTGGATCTTGATTGAGGTGAGTTTATTGAATAATTAACTTCAATACATAGTCATCTATAGTCATATGTAAACATGTACATAACATGGAAGACCATTAAAGCCCCAAGAGACATAGGTTGAGTTTAGTTCCATGACTTGAATGTGTTTCTCAAGTCTTTCAAGGTTCATAAAATACATTCAAGACCAATTAAAAAACATTAATAGGTACATAGGTTTAAAATTTTCTTAATGGGTTAAAGTTACCTTAACTTCTCCAAATAGGTTCTTTCTCTTAAAAATAATCACATGTGGGTAATAGTTGATGATGTTTTCCTATAGCTCTTATCTAGTAAATTAGGATTAGTGGTAAAAATTAACACAAGAATAAGTTTGTTAGGGTAATAATAATGATCAAAAATGAAAGATTCACTTAGTTTCCCACTAAAAACACTTAGTGAGAGCTATAGTACTTGAAAGCTAAATGCGAAAATTGTGACCTATAGATCCATAATACATTGGTAGTGGAGTGATTGCATGTTCTCAAAGAGAGAATGATCTAACCATGTATGAAATGGTATTTATGAAATTATATCAAGGTATAGAGGTGAATCCATATGATTTAACATGAATGAGAATCTACAAGAACTCAAACTTCTTCCCTAATCTTCACCTATAGGTGACACAATCATACATACAGTGGACTAGCCTAAACAAGGAAGGATACTAGTTAGTTAGTGAACAAAGGTATGGAACAAAATGATACAAATGACATCATAGGGATTAAAGTGAATGTAAAATAATTCTAAGCCATTTATAGGAACTTAAAGGATCCCATTAACCTCCCTAATTCCATCTTATAGATGACACCATCAAAACACTCTATGAACTATGTCTAGTTCATTCAAAGATGCATGTTTAGAAGGTCAAGAGAAGTATAAGTTGGATAACCATATTGAATACAACCTCAGTGATAATGACATGCTTTCAAGTGATTTTTATAGATAATTAACATATCAAAGGACCATGTTTTGAAACTCTACACACAATCAACTAAACATTGCCTATAGTCATCAGAACTAGTGATATAGTATTCATGAATTTGAAGGTTTGAGGATTATAAAATTATGATCAAGCCTTGAAATTTTTTATAATGTCTCAAAATGACTCAGTATAAATTTCAATAATCTCATTTTAGTATAATGAATTGGGGAGATGTCCTCTATTCTATCTTAGATAGAGGGCACTCCATAAATTGCATAACCTTCAAACCTAACACGTTGGAGATTAAATGATGAAGTGAAAATCCAATTATTTATGGTGTCTAAGTTTGGTATGAATATGAACATGTATAGAAAAAATATCTACAATAATTAAGACTGCTCAAGAAAACATAGTTAGGCCTAATTGGTCTTATATTAAGCCTAAATCCTAAAGGCTACCAAATTCATCCATAATGCCACATTAAACTTAAAACCCATTTGATAATCCTTATGAGATAATAAAAGGATGGTAAGAGCCATTAGTTTATAGAGGAATAACATAAAGTAGACAATTTGACCTAAAATGATCTCAGGGATACCCAAAATTCAAGAGAAAGTTTGAGAGGTCATTTTCAAATGTTCATACATATATAGACACATTTCATGGTTCTCCAATGATATATGGTTAGTTGAAAGCTGTCCTACACCTTTTCTTAGAGGAATTTATTTGGATATTGAGCTTCTAGTTTCTATAAACCATTGTTAAGAGCCAAAACAACTCAAAACCCTCTTAAAACCCTTGATTAAGACATGATTGAGAAGATATGAAATGACATACATTAAAATATGTTTAAATAGTCATTAAAATTATATAAGAATTTTTATGACTCTCACATGCTCCTTAACATCCAATTTTACCATACCATCATTTGTACAAATGGACCTATTTTAGGGTTTTGTAAATGTTTTTGGGTGTTCTATAGGTGTAAGGTTAATTTTTGAGTAAGAATAAATTAATGAGGTATTTAGGTACTTTTTATAACCCTTAATACTCAAATTTAACCATGGTTTTGTATAGAAACCCCTCTACTAGACTAGTCATTGCAAGCAATATAAGATAACACCATGGGGAGACAAAGTGACTACATATGAGGAAGATGATAAGTGTAGAATTGAGTTCATTGACGTTAATATGATTAAATATAAGGTAAATAATATTTTATGATGTGTTTAACACTTTTTCCATGAATTTTTTTGAGTAAATACCAGTTAAGTGAGTGCTAAATGTGAAGATAATTCTTAGAGGCCTAGTAAATGACTACATATAGTGAACACAAGTGTCAATTAAAAAAATCTCAATTATGGAGGAATATGAAATATGTTAAAACCATCTAACTAAATTATCTCGATAGTTCATATGTGGCAAGGATCCCTATGGTAGTTTCAATCTATCAAGTACACTCATCACTAAAGGGTAGTTTCAAAAAAGGATAGTGAAGAGTTCCACTCTACCTGAGGGATAATGATGCACTTTAGATCAAAATTTGTCGAAGACAAATTATTGAATTATTTTCCATCTTATGCTCTCACATTATAACTAATTTATATAGGTTAACAACTGACTTGTGACCATTCCACTTTTTTTCTTCTCTCTCTACTCCTTTGGTCTATAAATGGAAGCCATTTTAGCAATTATATCTAGTACACACCTAGTATGGATAAGCCCTACTATCTTGGCACATTTTTTCTATTTTGAGTAAGATATATGATATTTATTTTATCTCTTCAATCTCTTTCCTAATTGTGTTAAGTTGTATACTTGGATGTTAAGTGATGAATATGTTCTCGTTACTTTCATGTTACCCTTGCATGTTTTGTGTGATGGATATCTCTTGTAATAGGTCTCATAAAGTGTATGTTTCTATTGATTATGTCTTGAAGTGTGACTGGGAATATTAGTGTCTAGTATCATACCTTATTTTCACATGCCTCTAGATGTGCATTGAAATCTACCTCTATGATAAATACTTATGCTAGAAGAAAAATTAGTTTGGTTTGGTTTTGGTAATCTTCATTCTTAGTACATATTCAAGTGCATTTTTGGCCTAATATTTTGGTTTACCACCTCATTATTATATGTTTAATTTATATCTAATTATTAATTTTTCACCCATAAGTGACTAGTCTAGTGTAGTGTGTGAGCTGAAGAGATAAATCAAGGGTGATAGCCCTTAAACCTAGAGGTTTACCTATGCTATAGGAAACCCAAAAACCTAGCGGTAATCCAATGTTTCACTCAATCTAGTGTAGGCTTGAAAAACCTTTTATAGGGTGCATGATTGAGTGACAACAAGTCTTAGGCCAAAATTTACATAAAGTACTAGCTAAAAAAATAACCACGTAATATAAATATCTCAATAAGTAAAACATGCATCTTCAAGAAGTACTAAAAAATGTCCCAATAAAAATTTATTGCCTTTTATAAGGTTCCCTATAAATAAAATATCCATGTTATGGAATAATCCACTCCTATATTTTTTCCTTGGAACTAAAAAGACAAAAAATAATAATATGGTTGTTACTAGTAAGTGAAAACACACTTTCATTTATAAAAAAAATGAAGAAAAAAAAATTATGCCCCACTTTATCAAGACAAAAAATTTCAATAAATAAAAAGTTAGTTAAATTCAATTTAAATAAAAACCACATACTATTGTTTTTTTCCTTTTGATCTTTCAATGTAGATTCTTTAGTGAAAAATTGTATAAAACAATAGACCTGATAAAGTAAAATCGTTCCAATGAAAAATCATCAGCTATGTATCATTAAAAAATAATAAAATACTTATCCTCATATTTTTATATTACTCACTATAGATTATTTGTCATCCCACCTTTATTAATTGTGATTCAATAAAATCCTCTACAAAAGTCTAATAATAATAGGATGTAATGAAATCATAATTGAATAATCTAGCTTGAAACCTCCCTTTTTGTTGATCATCATCCTAACTTCCATAATCTACCCACAAGAATAAATTAAATTAACATAAAACACCAAAATTTGGGATGGTCAATAGATGTATTTTCATCTACCAATCCTTTTCCATTGATTTTTTTTCTAAATTTTACAAATTCCTATCAAGAGACAGTAATTGAAAAATAAAATAGACTAAAGTAAAATACTCTTATTTTATTTAAATGTATAATGATAAAAATAGGAATTCCAAGAAAATTAAAAATGGTATAAAAACTATTAGATATCATAATCATATATCCAATGAAGAGAAGAGAGGGCCTAGGGGAAATATTCCCCCTAAATTCAAGAAAAACTACACTTAGATATTTTATAATACACTGTTAGGAAGTATCTAGATAATTTTTATCGTAAAAGTTTCACCTAAATATAATTATCACATAAAAATACATAGGTCTATCCTAAATAATAGTGATCAAATAGCAAAAAATAAATATCTAATTGGTTAGCATCAGAAAAGGGAAAAGTAATAATACTATGAGGAAGCTATGATATGATATTGATAGAAGTTGTAAAGAAATAAGGAATTAAAATATATCATATAATTGCATAATTGTTTAGTAATATGATGTAAAAATATGTTCCTAATGACCTAGAATGTTATCCAAGACAATATGTGTAATGAAACAAGCAAGTGATAAATCATTACATAATAGAGAAACTATGTGAGACATGCTTTTTTGAGGAATAAAATAATGAACATAAGAATTAAGTAAATGGTCCAAATACTATATCCAACATCTAGTGGCATAGTTAATAATAATAAATTAAATATAGGTTATAACAGGGAAAAAAATAACCAAGTCAAGAAATAAAGAAAAGACATGTAGTTCAGATCAAATAAATACAACTAGAATCAAGATTAAATTGGCAACACATAAATCCAAATAAATTTGTAGAATAAAATATGTCAAGTCTCTAGGTAGTATAGTTGATTAGGCCACAATCTAGTTATAATGTGGAGTTATTTCCATGATGTTGACCTATCTTTAAAACATCATTAGGATTATTTACATGTTGATTTTGCATCCATGAGAATAATGAGGTCACCATGAGGAGAAGGATAGATGCAAGACATAGTGTGAATACACACATTTTGATGGAAAATAAACACCTCAAACTAAATTTTCTTAACAAAAAAAGTCTAGTGTTTATTGGTGTAATAAATGCATTGTGTTTCTTATTTTCTTAACAAAATATCCTTACATATTACAAGATAAATATTCCTAATATAATAACCTAGGTTCAAATCCAACTGACTGTAATAAGCCAACTCATAACTCTACCAAGCATTTGGAAAGTTATGGTGTAATGATTATAAGGTATATTTAAGCATGAACTAGGTTTATACTCTTAAAAATATAGTATTATCTTTAACCGACATCCATTAAATGGATCCCTTATATTAACCCACAATTATCATAACTCTATTAGGAATTTGAAAAGGTTTTGTTGCAAGTATTATAAGATGTATTCAAGCATGAGCCATGTTTATACTCTTAAGAATGTGGTTTGAGGTTCCTAGTTTTACCCTAAACCCTAGTAAAGGTAGCCCATAACTTCACCTAAAATTTAGCAAAAAAATAAAAAAAATTCCTACTTTGAATATTAAATATTTATAAAATAACATAACCGACCCATTTATGGTTATTAGATAGCTATAAAAGAACAAAACTAGCCCATTTAACCACCAAATGAGGCATCCATTATAACTTATGGCTAATATAGTGGTCCTAGAGTTGATTCTTATTTAGTAATCAATGAGACCTTCAATTGAGCTTAAATTTTACATAAATATAACATAATATTACCAAAGCATGATGCACATTGAAAATTAAAAGCTCACTACCTTTCTCTTCTATTGATTATAAAGTAGTGTGCTTAAGTGGGCCATATGATGACAACACCTAGATGAGTTTTGATCAAATAGAAATTCCATGGTCCTATGGATCTTAGCTTCCTAGGGGTAGATTTACCTTCAAAAAAACCTATTCAACACCATGGGTGTACTAAATAGATTAGTGCAGATTTAATATGAAAATGTTAAAGAGAATCTTAACAGTTATATACTAAATATTTATGTACAAAGTAGTGTAGATTCGTTCTAGTCATATTTAAGTGCATCCCAATAGTTCAATATCATATAAAAATATTGGATTGAATCTTCACTACTTTATGAAGTTTCACTCTAATCAAATTACAGTTAATTAGAACCCTTAAAAGTCATACACAAAGGTGTATCAAAATTATATAATAAAAACCATTGCAATTGTTTATCTTTTAGAAATATACAACTAGAAATATGCCAAATAATGAAAGTTACATTTTCATCACAATTAATAATAAAAAATAACATCATGAAAATACTTTGATAGTTTTTAATTTATTATGTCTTCTACCTTTCTTTCAATTATCTTTTTCATAAGCAACGGTCAAACCAACCACCCAAATAAGCATAACATTCATAGAATGCCTAAACTGGTACAACTACTTGTTCAACACATTTTTTTGGTTAATGTGAGTAGGATAATCCAAAGTGGATGGTGAAAAGTTTGAGTATGTATATTTAGTGAATGAGTGCATCTGATGTAGCTTGAGAATTGTTAATATGTGAAGACCTATGTTTTCATATGTGTATATATAACTATGTGTGCTTCATAATATTATTGATTATAAAGTTAACTAAACTTTCGATATTAAAACCAATGTTATAAAGAAACTAAAATATATGAATTAATATTTAAAACATAATGATAACATAGTGTCATAAAACTAAATTAGTCATAAAATGCATAGAGAAAATAAGTCAACATTCTAACTAAAGGCACAATCTCATGAATAAGTATAGATAATACTAACTACCCACTAGATAAAATATTTCACATGGTCATCAACTTGTTTAATAAAATAGAAATAATGGATTGTTATTAAGTTGAAGAAGAAAGAACACCACTATATCAAATTTTCCATTAAAAAATTATTCACCATCTTTAACATATTTTACACCCTTATTTTATTACATATGGAGCATGATTCATGATCCATTTTAAATCCATTTTATTTATGAACATAATTTGCATTAGATAAATCAACATCTCATTATATATTTGACTAAAAGTAAAAATAAATGTATTAAACTAACACTTCAAAGTATACAAAATAAGCTTTAAATATCTACACAAATAAAAATATTACATATAATATCTTACCTTAGTAGCATCATTTAGTTAGTTTATAAAATAATGTCTAAAATACTTTCATCAAATACTATATTGTGAAGTCCCAAGAACCCATTTTATCATCTATAATGGTAGATTTACTATTGTCCAAATACATATCATTTATTTTTTCATTGATTTTTTCATCCTCTAAGTCATTTTCTACTCCTAATACTCTTGAGGAACCAATGATATTATTTCCCCCTCTTCTACTACATTTAGATGATCAAAGTTTCAATGATCTATAATATGGAAATTTTTTGACATCATATTTTTTTATGTAAATGAACAAAATCAATTAGATTATTTTCCAATATATTCCCTATTTTGGACTTTAGAAATGAAAATGTAATGAAAATTATTTCATCCTCTATGGAAACTAAAATCATTATTTGACACAACTCACACAATTTAAAATATTCAGACATATGGTGTTTCAAAGTCTCACTCCTCTCGAGTTTATCCCATAATATTGTAATATAACCATTTGACAATAGACTATCTAATTAGGTAAATTATTTCCACATAGTGTTAAAAAATACTTTTCTTGTTTAAGAAAATTTTCCCCATCAAAAATTCCATTAATATGATGATATTAAATTTTGGTTCCATGATAATAATGATCAATCAAAATTTATACATTTCTTTAGAATTGTGAAAAAATTACCTCTTTTCTAATATCTAGGTTCCAAAACTGAGGATAAATAATAGCTATTACTTCCAAAATCTCATCCTTTGTAAATATTTATATTATTTATGAATTTAATGACCTGTCACTATTAGTAAGAGTTTCCATTATAGATTTAATAACATCATGAAATTATTTTTCATACATTTTACTATGTTTTATAGTGTTACCATGTTTATGAAGATTATGGAGAGGAACCATATTCACACAAACTAAAACACATACATGATTTATTTCATCAATCTTCAAAAAAATTCTTTGGTTTTTACTATCAATAACTTATTTCCATTTTACAAATTCAATGTTGTCAAAATCTTCAGTTTGAGATAAATAGATATTTTATGAAAGAAGACATGCAATTTTCCTTGCCTTTGTATACTTTTCCAAATATAAAGTCCATTTTTGCATAATATTTATTGATGTATCAATTTGATATAGCATTGGAAGGATTAAACATAAATTCAATTATGTTTCAACATCAATTAACTTGTGTAAAACTAATTTATCTTTATCTTTAGTGAAATAATGTTTAGCTATAAAGCCAACCAAAGAAACATATTGATCATACACATGTTTAATATGACCATACAATAAAATCCATCAAGTTTCATTATTTTTTAAAAATCTTCTTTATAATTGATAAACCATCTAAAAAATTATTGAATATCATGACCCTCTTTAATATTCTACAAAATTATTCATATAGATCCTCTAGAAGAGTTTCTATCTTGTTAACCAATTTTTACTTTCAAAAAATTTTATATGCCAATTTTTTTCTATGAGCCATATAATGAATACCAATCATGTATGGTGAAATATTGGATTTTAGTTGAATATAAATACCATTATAATTTCCTTTCATGATAGGTGCCCCATATGTTTCAAGATACACTAAATTTTTATAAATCCTCAATGTGTCTAATCTGCCTATCTCATGAAAAGTATCCATCATAAGATGAAACAAATTTTATAATGTACAACTCTCCTTCATATTATGTAGAGATAAAAAAATTATTCATTTCTCACATGATTTTATACTGTATAAAAATTCATGCAAACCCATGGACTTGTATCAATTGTTGTAACCTCATTCGATGACAAGGAAAACATGTTGAATTTTGAAGGTTTTCTTCAAATTATTCAATGAAAACATTAGATATTATTTGATAAATGTATAACCACTATTTATAAACCAATGTGATGAAGGTAAGTTATGAACTAAAAGGAATTGAAATAAATATTTGTAATGAACAAAATTTAATATTAGTCTGCCAATTTTTAAAAAGTGCAATATGATGCATAATTGAATTATTTTGGTTGTAAGCTGTCTAAAATTTTCTCCTTAAATAAGTTTTAAAGTGTCCTCTTGTTTCATTTTGACAGTCAATATTCATCTATTTATCATACAAATCTTTATTTTCATATGATTACATTCTTTGTCTATCTTCCATCTTGACTTTTGTTCAACTTTCCCATGAATTTATTCTTTATAATAGAGCTTTCCACAATGTTTCTCTATATTATCCTTATTTAATTTTAATTTTAACAAATTTTACATACCTCCAAATACAAATTATACATTTTAGTTCTATCACATCCCCAGTTTTAAAAGTTATAGGCTCAATGAATGGAAAAGTATATGTGTAGTCTAACTAAAATGACCAACCAAAATCCTAGCTCCCTTATTTACATTTTATTGGATTGATAGAATAATATAATTATTTATTCAAATCCACTACAAATTCATTAGCTATAAAATCAACTTCTTCTTCATTTATTTAGTTTAGGATAAATGTAGCTTTATCATCTTGCATTAGTAGGTGACCATCAAATCTGCCAACATCATGTTTAACTTTGATTCCTTTTCCATTACAAGTATGTTGCATATCACCATAATATGAAATAGGTTTTTATTCAAATATAATACCTTTATTTTACCATTGTCTTCCATTTTTACTTTACCCTTCTCTTCTATTGGAAGTATTTACCTATAAATAAGTATAAAATACATAAAAAATCTAACAAAAAGAAAACATTGAAAGAAATTTAAAATATTTAATATATCTTTACAAACTATAATTAACATCCTTAAAATATAATATAGTTGAGTTGGTGATAAAATCTAGAATATTTTTTTGAAACCAATGTTATCAATCTAAACTTACTCATGGGGTATTACTTAAATGTCATACGTATGATAAGGAGTTGTATGTAATTGTTGGATAGGGAAAAGCTAATTTATAATAACCATTATCCTTTCCAATATTTGTGAGTAAAAAAAATTATAGTAGTCAAGTCATTACAAATGGATGGGTTTCTTTCAAAATTTGCATTTGATCATTAATTATAATAAATATGTCACTAACAAGTTGGTTAATATGTTTTAAAGAGTAAAGAACATATTTGATGAAAACTTTGGGCACTATATTTATGTGAGGCCTAAAAGGAGAACCATGCATCGTTGATGCATATTTTGGGTGCATATATAAGTGATTTAAATATGAAATCTTAAAATATTTTGGTTCCAAATGGGACCACCACCTAAACAATTAACTTTTGTACAAGATATAAATTTGTGTCTACCTAAAGACAAAAGAGTGAAGCTTATGAGAGAAGATAAAACCTCCAAAAATTTTGGATAATTTAGAGTGGTTAAGACATCATAAAATATATAAAGGTATGTTTATTAACATAATATTAATGTGATGTTTCTAAGTTCATAGGGGATTTTATGTTATGTATCTAAATAGTAAGCCAAAAAATATCTAGAGATTTTGATTGGGGATTACCTATGTTAGTGAAATATTTTTGTTATATTTGAATATCACAATGAAATGTTTATTTATTATTACATGAAAAAAAAACCATAAAGGGGCATGAATAACTTCAATTCTTTTTTCACTAATGTTTGGGTACACTTTGTTTTTCATAACTCCATTGATTCAAATAGAGATGCAAAATTTTTAAGAAAGTTTTGAACCACTTTGTGGGAAAATATGAACACCAAGTTGAACTGGTATACAAAATTTTAAAGTGATGAATAGGAAATTAGTGCATACCTTAAGAGGTTATAATAAGAAGCATCCTAATACTTGGGATGAGAACTAGGCATATACTCGACATTCCTACATTAGGTTTGTGCATACAACAACTAGTAAGTTTAATTTTAAAACATATTTTCATTATTTACCACCTAAACATTATGATTCTATGATGGGGTATCAAAGAGGAAAATAAGAAGAAATAGTTTAATAAATTTAGAGTCTTGATGCTTGGTAGGAAAGCAGATTATATTTACTTTTGAATGTAAAACAAACTAAAGGTGTTTCACAAAATGTATGGGGAAAATCATGATTAGAATAGAACTAAGAATAAGTTATAGGTTTGGGTAAAGTTATGTTTTTATTGGAGTAAATATAGTCTCTAAGGATAAATAAAAAATCTTAAGCTATCAATGTATGGTTTTTTTGGGTGAGTGAAAATGCTTTTAGATCAGATTGGCTTCAATTCATAAGGATGCATATCATTATAAACATGAAACTTTTGCACCATTTTGAGCCTTATATTTTAGATAAATAAATAAGCCTCATATACTTGAATACTCGACACCTTGTAAGAAGACTCTCAAGTAGGTATGTACCAAGTCCAACCCTCTCTTTGTGGGATTACTAATACCATATACAATCTTGTCAACACTTTCTAATCTTTGAATCTGAATCACCCTAATAATCACATCCCTTATTATTTTATACCCTCACTCACTATACACATCCATCAATTTTTGTCAACCTTAAATGCATACTTTTGATACTAACTTATATCTTGAAGATACTAGATAATAGATGTTTTGGATAATCAAGGTATTACTCATAATGGAAAAAACCATCAAGGTTTTAAGTGATAATATTGGTAGGTAAGGCATTTTAATCCCTCAAATATACTCACCCTTATAAATATATAAAAGTCCATCCTCTTGTTGTCAAATGTCCCAAAATAATAGAATAAGTGAATAGATACCATATAAAATCCTTTTTCAATGATATATGAAGATAAAGGCAAAGGATGGAGGAAGATAGAGTTACCCATCATTAATATAAAATAACTCCCATATGAGAGGCCTTTGTCCATGCAACTATGGAACCCCAATTTCAATCCATTCAAATTTTAGCTATGGTTATGTAAATATGGGCATCTTGGCCATCCATGATAAATAATATGGACACTAATATAAAAATATAATTATAATTCTTTTTCCATAATTATATATGATAGTCTCCATAAATATAACATGAACTTCAACATGTACATATGATATATGATATAGGCTCTTTTATTTTTGAGATAGTTTGGTTGTTTCAAATATATATTTATGTGCACAATTCACCACAACAGATCAATAGGACTCAAAATTTCAGCCATTCATAAAAATAAACGTGAGCTCTTATAGCCTATAGTATCATGCACAAAATAAAACACTAAAGCAACCAAAACAAAATCGTGTGTTTTTAGAATAAGTGAAATTACATAAGTTAAAGTAAAGTGAAATGACATTGGTTACAAGGATAAAATTGAGATACCCTAAAATATAATAATGTATAATGCATTACCTTAATGTAAAAAATTGATCATGTCCTTGAAGAGGTCATGACACTGGTGTTTCAAGACTCATCATTAGACCTAAACATAAAGAAAGGAAGATAAGTCATCATAAATTCTAATTATGGGGTATAAAAATGTAATCCAATATCAAAATAGTATATGACATTCCTCAATAAAGGGGTGCATAAAAATCCAATTGACAAGATAAGTGCTCCCCTTTACATGTCACCTAGATTAAACTTAACATAGATTGGTCCTCCAAGGGAAATTATACCTTATCTGAAGGTGGTGGGATATGTCAAGAAAACATTTCAAGGAAATATAAGTATAGATATGACATATGGTGTTGATTATTTTCTTATCAAAATTAACTCTCAAATCCCTACCCCTCATTTAAAATATGGAAGAATTAAAAATCCTAACAATTGTCCCAAGGATGCCTTGCTCTACATAACCTTAACTAAAAGTGGAAATGCTCTATAAGATAATAAAATTATGTCTACCTAAAGACAAAAGAGTTAATATTGTGAGATAAGGTAACACCTCCAAAGTATTTGAATAATTTGGAGTGGTCAAGACATTAGAAAAATCTACAAGTGTATGTCTATTAGCCTAAGATGCAAGTAATGTTTCTAAGTTCATATTGGTTTATACGTTATGTATCACTAGTATGCCAAAAAATATCTATGTATTCTTTTTGGGGATTTGTTATTCCAAAGAAATACTTTTTTAATATTTGACTATAATAATAAAATATGCATTTCTTAATCCATGCAAAAATTCCATCAAGGAACATGAACCATTTGAATTATTTTTTCACTTATGTTTAGGCTCACTTTGGTTTTCATAACTCCATTCATTCAAATAGAGATGAATGATTTTTAGGAAAGTTTTGTACCACTTTTTAGGAAAATATGAACACCAAGCTGAAGATATATACAAAATTTTAAAGTTATGAATAGGATATTGGTGTAGATCTTAGAAGGTTACAAAGGAAGCATCCTAAGACTTAAGATGAGAACTAGGCATATACTCAACATTTTTACATTAGGGTCATCCATACATTAACTAGTAAGTCTATATTTAAAACATAATTTTGGTATTTACCACCTAATAATTCTAATGTTGTGATGGGGTAGCTAGGAGGAAAAAAATAAGGGGTATATTTAGAAATTCAGTGTCTTAATGCTCAATAAAAAAGTGAGGGATATCTACTTTTGAATGTAAAATAAACTTAGAGAGTCATAATAAATTTACAAGGAAAATAATTATTATCATATAACTAATCACAAGCTCTAACTTAGGGTTAAGATATGGTTTTATTGGATCAAATATAGACTCCAAAGACAAGAAGGAAAACTCAAGACCTTAAGTTATGGTCCATCTAAGCGAGTGAAAATGTTTTAAGATTAGATTTGCCTCCATTCATGAGGATGCATATCATTATAAACATGGAAAGGTTTTACTTTCTTGATCTTTCTATTTTATATGAATAAGTAGGCTTCATATACTCAAACACTTGGCACCTTGTAAGAAGATTCTAAAGTAGGTATGTTTCAAGTCCAACACTCTCTTACTGGGACTACTAATACCATATCCAATCATGTCATCACTTTATATTATTTCAATTTTAATCACCCTAATAATCTCATCCCTCATTAATTTATACCTATACCCACTCTACACATTCCATCATTTGAATCAACCCTAAATGTATGCTTTTGATCCTAACATCCCTCCTGAAGATAATAACTAATACAAAATTTTGATAAGTAAGGCATTAATCACAATGGACAAAACCCTAAAGGATTTAAGTTTCAATATTGTTACGTAAGGAATTCAAATCCCTCAACTATATCTCATAATTTTAAATATGGACAAGCACATCCTCTTATTGTTAAATATCCCAAAATAATAATACAAGTGAATATACACCATATAAAAACTTTTATTCAATGATCTAGAAAGGTAAACGTAAATGATAGAGGAATAGAGAGTTATCTACCATTACTATCAACCAACTCCCATAAGATAAGCCTTTATCCATGTAGCTACAAGTCCTCAATTCAAACCATTCAAAGTTAGACTATAGTTATGTAAATTTGGGAATCCTTGTTATCCATGATAATCTATATGGACATGAATAGAATATTAGACTTATAGTAATTTATCCTTAACTATATATGTTAATTTCCATAAAGATAATATGAACATAAATATGTACCTGTGATATATTATATAAGCTCCTTAATTTTTAGGATAGTTTGGTTATTTCAAAGATATATTAATGTCCACAAATTGCCATGATAGGTTAATGTCACTCAAAATATCAACCATCAATAATAACAAACATGAGTGATTGTAACCTATAATATCATACACAAAAAAATAACTATAGCAAAAAAAAAAAGATGTGTTTTGAGAATAGGTGAAACTCCACAAGTTATAACAAAGTGAAATACCATAGGTTATAAGGATTAAATTGAGATTACCTCAGAGCTAATAGTGTATAATTCATTAACTTAACATCCAACATTGGTCATCTCTTGAAAATGTCATGAAACTAGTGTTTAAAGACTCATCATTAGAAATGAACTAAAATAAAGGAGGATAAGTCAACACTAATTGTAAATATGGGGTATAACAATATGGCCCAATATCAAAATATAATATGATTTTCCTTAATAAATGGGTTCTTAAAAATTGAATTAACAAGATATGTGATCACCTCCCCACGTCACCTAAAATAAACTTAGTAAGGATTGGTCCTGTAACGGAAATCCCACCTTGGTTGGAGGTGGTGTGATATGTCAAGAAAAAATGTCAAGGTAATGTAAGGATGGCCATGATACATGTCATTCATTATATTCTTGTCAAAACTAAATCCCAAATCCTTGTTCCCTATTTTAAATATTGAAGGATAAAAGATCCCATCAATTGTTCTAATGATGTCCTTATTTACATAATTTTACTTAAAAGAGGAACTCCTTTACAATATGGAAAAATGGTGTCTACCTATAGACAAAATATTGAATCTTCTGAGAGAATCTAACACCTCCAAACTATTTGAAAAATTTAAAGTGGTTAGGAAATTAGAACATATACAACGGTATGTCTATTAGCCTAAGCTATAAGTGATCATTCTAAGTTCATAGGGGATTGTATGTTATGTAGCACTATTAAGCCAAAATATATATAGATTTTATTTATGTATTGACTATGTAAAACAAATATTCTTGTTATATTTGACAAACATAATGAAATGTGCATTTATTATTCCATGTAAAAAAACATCAAGTGGCATAAAGCATTTGAATTATTTTTTCACTAATACTTGGGTGCACTTTAGTTTTCATAACTCCATTTTTTTATAATATAGATGCATTATTTTTAAGAAAGTTTTACAGCACTTTTTGGGAATATATTATTACCAATTTTAAGATATATATAATGTTTTAAAGTGATGAATAGGATATTGGTGAAAATCTTAGGATGTTACTATAGGAAACATCTTAAGATTTGTGATGAGGATTAGGCCTATACTCAGCATTCCAACATTAGTTTTGTTTATCCATCAATTAGTAAGTCTCCTTTTAAAACATACTTTTAGTATTTACCACTTAATAATTCTTATGTTGTGATGGGGAAGTGAAGAGTAAAATAATAAAGGGTATATTTATAAATTCAAAGTCTTAACACTTAGCAAGAAACTAATGTATATCTAATTTTGAATTCAAAACAAACTTAAGGAGTCATGATAAATGTACAACAAAAATCATGATTAGTATAAAAACGAGCATAAGTTCTAGGTTGGGGTTAATTTTTGGTTTTATTGGAGCAAAGATATAATCCAAGGACAATCAATAAATCTTTATCCCTTAAGGTATTGTCCTTATGAATGAGTGAAAATGCTTTCATATTAAATATACAACTCTACCTTCAATCATGAGAATGTATATCATTATAAACATGGAAGAATTTCAATGTTATGAGACTTATATTTGAGGTGAAGAAGATGGTCTCATATACTTTAAGAATTGGCACCTTGTGCTTAAGAAGAGTTGTAATAATATATGGTTCCATAGTTTAAGGTGAGGAAGATCAGGAGAAGAGAAGGGGAATATTGGTAGACTGGATAAAAGGCTCATTTTACATGGAAATCCACATGGTACTAAAAGGATAAATTTGGAGGATTATTCCCTCTTCTTGTAGGAAACTAAGATTTTGGAGACCAAAACATTCCTAATTAGGGAGGTGCGATCCAAATTGGATCTCTTTGTAATATAAATCACATCACCATTATTGTAAAAACATTATCTTGTGTCACACTTCGATCACCTTTCTATTAGGGTGTGAAGCTAAAGGCTTCACCTAAGGCAAACATGGAGGTTTCTAAGCATGACAGTCACTGGCATCAACAGGCCACAACCGATGTCAGTCAGGGGAAGCACAGAAGGAAACCAGCATTAGCAAGAGATCGGCCAGCATTGGTCACCTCCAGTCAGGTAGGGACTAACGTCGGTCACCTGTGGTGGTCAGAACTGCTATTGACGAATAGTTAGTTAAGTGAACACAGAGTTTGCATGATAAAGACTAGTTTGAGTCTTTGAGCTGCTTGTCTAATTAGTGTATGCATGAGATGTATATAATAGACTCATGGGATGTATTTTTAAGTGTTGAACTTTTAGAACCCAAGTGTGGAGCTTGGAGAGTTCTTCACATGGTGGAATCAAGTAGGATTCCCCATGTATGTAAGATCAGGTTTGATATGCAGGGTGTTGCAGGATCATGGTGGAGATCTACATGTGATAAGTAAGATCAGGTTGGTCTACAGGGATGTGTGTATGTGAGGCTTAGAATAAGATTGACAAGGGAGCAAGATCAAGGTGATAGCAATACATCAGGAGTAGGATCATGGTGAGATCTAATTGGAGTAATGGTTCATACTCGATTATACAGGTGTACAATGAGGTGAACAATAGCTTGTGTTAGCTCTTAGTTGTGACCTATGAGAGAAGATTACTCAGGTGGGAAGATTACTTGGAGCCCTTGAGGGGAAAGCCTCACAGAGGTGGAAGAAGAGTGTGATCTCTTTATTGTAATTTCCTTTGTAATGAGTTGAATACAATTGTGTTTTGCCTCTCATATTTTGTGTGTTTTCTCATTGATAGTTATTTGTTCTTCTGGTTATTTTTACATGTTAAA
>JARHVA010004846.1:550000-575000 GCA_037957365.1 Torreya grandis | reverse complement strand
TGGGTCACTAACTAATAGTTTTACATGTTATAGACTTAGAAGATACCTCATTATCATTTATCACTTCACCTAGTAATATTATATATCAAAATATTTATATATTACCTAAATATTCAATAGTGAAGGCTTTAAAATCTGGACTACTTCAGTCATTAACCTATCTAGCTCTATATTTGAGCTTTTGATCTAAGTTAGTAAGGCTTCATCCATTATCACTCCATGTTTATAAAACATCACCAATTTTATCACTTTTTAATTGGCCTTATGAGCTATAACTTCAACTTATAATTTTAATTATTCTATGGTTAAGTGAAGAAGGTTGTCAAAATTGGGTCGATTCACTATTTCTACTATCTTGGTGATCACCCTAGTTACTCTCATGTTAGCCAAAATTTGTAATGCTTAAGCCTAATTATTTTTAAAAAAATCCAAATATTTTTCATTAATTTATTACAATTTGTGGAAACATACCTTTTTGTAATCACATAAGTAAGGAACTAATAAGCATCTATGTTATTCATCAAAATAAACTAATAAAAGGCATTCATTCTAGAACATTGGACTAGGATGTTTAACCTCATTTATTTGTCGTTAAACCTATTCAATAATTTAATAATATATGATTTATAGTCCTAATTTTCTGCCCATGATACTTTAATATTTAACAAAATGTTATATAGCTTTGTAACTATAATGTGTACCTCAATAATTACCTCCTGAGGAGCCTATATAATATTCATTTATTTCCATCTCTTAAAGGCCTCCTTGGCACTTTCGTATATTTATTTTAATTTAAATATATATATTAGAATCAAAAATATTATTTAAATCATCAATGTAATTAGTAGGGTCATTGGGGTACCTCTTTTATGTTTTGGCAAAGGAATATAAATTTTCTCTTTGTTCAAATTCTATCTCTCCCTTTCTCTATGTATTTATAATTTTCCTCTTCCTAATTCTCTATATGGTCTCACTCTCTTTTTAAAACCTTTTATAAAATATGGGAATATATATTATAACTAAATTGTTCCATTCATCTTATATAATATTCATCTCACTTAACCATTTAGGAACTATTAATTCACATGATTCTTCTCCTTGGATAGGTTCTAAAGTTGTAGAGGGTTGAGAGTTCATAGGATATGATGTGGTCACTATAATAGATATGGATATAAATGAGTCACTTATTTTTATGGGAAATTGGGGAATATTTTGGCTTACCACTTGCCATAGAGAGGCTTCTTTCATTGGTGTCACCTTAGCTAGGAGTTTGGTCAATCGTGTGGTCATTTCCATAGTCATTGTTAATTTTTGGCAAAGCCAGTGCCTGGGGAATGGGAATATTTAATTGGGTTACGTTATTTCTTAGATTTTGTGGCTTATTTAAATTATACACTATAACCAAATTCTCAAAATTAACTTTCTTAGGAGACCTTATTAATTTTTGTGTGGAAATAATGTTATAATATGTTTTAGATACAATGGAAGTAGAAGATGAAACAAAAGGCATTTTTGTAGGTATACTTGCAATTGGAATTTTTATAATAGTTATTGAAAAAATTATGGAAAAAACTAAATAAAAAATCCTTTTTAAATCTGGAATGAGACTTACAATGGTGTCTCCTCCTCCCCATCTTCCCAGGCTCAAAGATTTTACTTCCTCCAACTCAATTTCTTCATCATCTGGCTATATTTATCTTATTTTTAGGTCTTATTCTTCTTATGGATATTCAACCATAGATATTAATTTATATATTTCCTCCTCTTCTTCTATTTCTATGTCATCCTTTGTATCTTTTTCCTCTTAATCAAAAGCTTATAAAATGATAGGGAGACCAAGATATGTCATATCTTTAGCTTCTAACTAGGGAAGGATTAGGGGAATATTTTTTGTTCCTATGGTATGTGTATATAGGTGGAGTGGAGGGTGGATGAGATGGTTTAAGGATTGTGAAAACAAATATGGTAGGAGGTGGAGAAGAATGTGATGAAGTGTAAGGTATAGAGAGCACATGGGTTCCCTGAGGAGACCTTGAAGATTTAGGAGAGATAGGGGGAGTTGGAACTAAATCAGACTATGATTTTAAAAACTCTATAAGACTTAGAAGAGTAGCCAAGGTGAGATAGGGAAAAGGATTCATCATATAAATAATCTTCCTCTAAATATCTAAGGTAATTGCTAGTTTATCCATGGTTATTTTGTCCCTAAGACCTACTTGTATGAAGTTGTGGAAGTGGAAGGAATTTTAGGACCAAGAAGTCCTATCAAAATTTCATTCTTGAGCTAGGTATTTGACTACATTTGGATTCTAGATTGATCTTTCCTTTCTTCTATGGCTTATAATTTTATGGAAAAAGGACGATCAAGTAGATGAGAACCTTATGATGGAGATGGATGCCATTGTTAACTAGATGCTGAGCTTCTTCGTCTAAAACCTCTAGATTATATTCTAAAGCATGTGACAATATCATATATATTTTTGGTCCTTTATTTTAATCTAACCCTAGGAGTCAATGGAGGCATTCAAGAAAATGTGATCATGGTCATAAGTTTGCTGACCATAAGAGATAACTTTATTCATTTATATTATGGTCTTGAAGTAACCCCTTATCATTTTCATGGGGTGCCATTCCCTAAATGGTTCCATCTGCAAGTTTTAAGTTTTCCTAGGTTTACTAGATGATATAAAATGTGACATATTCAATACTAGTGTTACACAATGTCAAAGGTTATATTAAAGTAGTAGGATAAGTGTCTCTATCCTAATTCATCATCAATGCTATTAAAATAATTTTAATGTATCTCTTGGTATACAATGTGATAAGGAACATGATGAGTTAGAAGTAAAGGTGAAATCCTAGTACCCTCTACTTAGATGATAGTCACATTTGGGTACAACTAGTAATCAACCATTCTGGTGAGTGTCTTTGTTATGTTCTCATAGAGTTTGGGCATTGAGGTGCCATGTATAGCTTGGTATATATGAGGGTATAACTCTTTAATTATTATTTTAATATCATTCATGTGTTTGTGAATAAACATGAAGGAGAAATATTCTTTAACCCTATTCCCTAGATACTTAGTTGACGGCTACCATTCTTAGCCATACAAATTGTATTTAGTATCCATGACCACATCCTATATATAATACGTCCTTTATAAATTTCCATATTTGGGCCTCTTACCAAGGTAGAGTATCTACACTTTCATCCTTGCACTTATAATCTTTCCCAGGGTGACTAATTTACTGGTTGTCAATAGTATGTCTAAAATTTGCACCCATTCAACCTAGACATAGAAAATACTTGGAAACATATATAATTAATTCAAAAATGCCATTGTAATGGAAATTCTATGTATAAACTTAATAATGTAGTTGTAAGAAATTTCCCATGTAGGATTTATCCTTTGGCCATTTTCAATCCATTATTTTAGTTTATATTACAAAGTATTGTGATCAAACCAAATATTCACTGAGACATAATTGTAGGTAGTTTTAGGTCAAGGAACCCTAATGTACATTTTAAATACCATCCTTTATATGTAGGCATAGGTGGTCTAATACTTATTAACATGAACAATGTTGCCTATAGTGATTTCATTATTGAATATAAACTTTAATAGGTCAATGCATGGCATTGCCTCTATGTTGTTACCATAACCTAATGGTGGTCTTATTCTTTGATTGGGATAATATTTTCAATGTTTTGTTTGGATTGAAGGTAGAGTTCATCCTCTGTGGAGTAGGACTGAATTGACTCAACCTCTTCACAAAATTTTGAATAGTCAGGGAATTTGAAATTCAAAGTGATTTTCTCAAATATCATATCCCTATATTTTTTTAATCCTATAGATGACAATGGGTATGAGACTGATGGCTTACCTTGTTTTGATGAATAAGACATTATTATCATTTAGTTACTACAACTCATGAGAGGTTATAGACTAGTTCATTTGGTACTTGGTGACTCAAGAAATATGTATCTCATTGTATTCTTAGGAAGTTTGAGAATATAATCATTTAATAATCAGAGCAATAAAAAGGTGAATTCAATGTTCATAGATTTTGTATATATATTACTCACAAGATTGTGTATTGAATGTATTCATGCACCTTGAATATTGATAATGAACTCTCACCTTTAATGTCCATTTTTATTTGAATATGGTAGTAAAATTTGATGGGTTCCCATTATATTCAATGTGGTGGTATTTCATTAATTATTTATGTCCAATCATCACTTTAAGATAATTTTCAGCCATTCATTAACTTGTTTCTTTGCGAAATATTCTCTCCTTTGTTTTGGTCTTAGTTTCCTATGATAGTGCCACATGTCATACTATCATTAACTAAGCCTTTTGAATTTATTCATTATGTTTGGGAGGTCATGTAGTATCAAGATAACATTATTAAGCCTTGTGGCATTATCTCAAATCATTATAAGCATAAAATCTTGGGGCAATATAATAAAATTCATTTCAGTGAAGAATTTTTTGTGGTCATAAGAAAACATTATTAATACCTGTGGAATGTTCTTAGAGGCCTAAATACTCAAGATCTATAAGTATTGGATTGTAAACCAAAAGAATACTTAACCTCTAACTATGTAGATTAATGCAAATGTACCAAGTGTCAATCATTAAAAACCTTATAAGGTTATAATATCAATAAATTAGATTAGAAACAAAAACACTAAATAACCTCTGACTATATATATTATCTCAAATGTGTCAATTGTTAGTCACTCATAAGCTTAAAATCTCAGGAGCTCAAGACATTAGGCTACAAATTGAGGAATCATTTGAACTTCTCACAATAGTGAGTTAACATGATCAAGACATGTGGATTCTATTGGAATCAAAATCAATGTGAGTGGTGGTGGAATCAATTTATAATATTTTATTTCAATTCCACTTATTATTTAATAAACATTCAAACTGATCAAGAGATACATCAATTCATAATCAACCATTCAGATGATCATGAAGTAAGATAATAACACATAAACACAAGATATATGTGGGAAACCCTTATGGAGGATAAAATACATTGAAACACCACTTGGAATACTATCCTATAAAAGATGGATCAAAATTTAGTGAGTCACCAACCCTACATAGAGTATTAACCCATCTTTATTCAAGCACCAACTCAACTAGTCCATTAGCAAGCTCCAACTTGAAGGAATGATCCAAATCCATAAGTTGATTAGAACCAAACAAAACACTTTACAAAAACTTATTCATGATCCAAATTTCTAGGAATTTCTCAATAACTCTTGACTAAGCACCGACTTAGCCAAGACAAGATTGATCACCTCAAGACACCTTGTAACTCAACCAATAGATGGCGACCTCCTCTTCAAATCTTTGTGTTCTCTATCTAGATTAAAATCTATATAATTAATTAGGAATAAATATTTTATGAATTTATTATGGTATCTCAATAGACAATAAACTCATTCAGGTCTTCTAAACCTTCTACCCTTCTCAAACATCATCTAGGCTCCCTCACTTAATATACCTCTCACTAAGCTCATTAGGTCAATTGACCTTATCAATCACATGAAGAGATTATGATGGATTTTCATGAATTATAAATTTATTTAATTTTATTCTCTACATGTCGTAATTTAACTCCTCAAATTTCTCTTTTCTTCTATTTCTCTCACATCCCTTAATTAGATCAAATAAGCCTATTAGGCCTTATATTTATACTTGTCTCTTGATCTTACCCATATTGGTTAGACAAACACCTTTCTATAATTGGATAAATTTTTAAATAGGTCAATAAACAGGTTTCATAAGTTAAACGCTCATTACATATGTTGGTGAAACTCATTTAGACATTAATCTCTTCTTAGGCCTACTTAGAGACCTAATGCATTAGGTCTTCTCAACCACACATTACACTTAGACCACCTTGGAAAATATTAAGCCTATAAAAATGAATTAAATAGAACATATATACATTAAAAATACCCTATATATCATTAATATAGGTATATACAACCTTTTATCTTATATCACTCCTTTAACCACATCATCAGGCCTACTTGCCAATAGGTTTGCACACACCTAAAAAGTCTGTCTCACGTAACTAAAGTATACAGTCAAATTTGATAAATAAAAAAATAAAAAAATCATATAAAAAAATACTTTATGAAATAAATGTAATCAATATGTCCATGAAATTTAACAAAAAAGTGGAAAAGACCTCAGACACACTCTTGCAACATGACCATTCAGAACTGTTTAACTACTCCAAAACCCAGTCATAAACAATTGACACTCCACACTTGTGTAGGGAATTATTATGAATAATAAGAAATTATCATGAATTTTTTTAACCTCCTTAACATATTCACATGAAATATATCCTTTAACTCTAGGTAAACTAACCTAAACTCATCTCTCCAAGATAACTACATAGAACTACCAACAAGCCTATCAACATAGTCATGTAGAAAGTTAGTTTTAACTCCTTTAAATACATTTGAAAACCATATAATGCATATTAATATTTCCTTTGTGACCTATAAAACATCATAAAATATAAATACCATTGGTTTTGGTGTCAACCATTAGTTTTATAGACTAATTTCTTATGTTTTTCTCTCACTATCCTTACACAACTAGATAAGCCATTTTGGCTTCTATATTAAAACCTCTTAAAATGAATATAAAATTTCCATAAATAATTTAAAGATAATTAATGTTTTAAAAATAAAATAATATTCATGAGATTCCTTAGATAAGTTTAAAGATCAATTAACTCATCATTCTCACTTACTTAGAACTATCATTCTACCTTGAGAACCAGTCATGGTGAACATGATTTACAACACCTATTTATACGTATTAAATAAGTATTTATGTATTAATATGATCCTTATATATCCTTATCCAATCTTAAAACACAAATATATAGAGCTATAATAGCAAATATGAGATATATAGACCAATATCTGAACCTTAATACTTCACTATCATAACTCACTTAGACATGTCATTTTGTGAAAACCATTTTAAATGACCTCCAAGAAATATAATAACTGTGGAAATTAGGTATACGTATTTAAAACCAACATAAATAAATATTATGTATTCCTAATCCACTATAACTCATCCTTCAACACATTCTCATTCTAACTTGTTTTTCTCATTGTCTTCACTATTAGCCCAATTTAGTGATAGGTCAACTTAAGTGACCAAAATAGTTGACGTCAATTCCAAAACATGATCAACTAACATAATTTACAAAAAACACAAGTTTTAATCTTCAAACTCTATTGATTTGCATTCTTTGACCTAGTCAATCTTTTCTGGTATACCAAATTTCTATTAAATGAGTGATTTCTTGTAGCTTCCACTCACTCTCTTGAAGACTCAATGCCACCTAGAGGTACCTAGAGAAGCATTATACATTATATAATAATAAAAATATCCTTTACAATTAACTATAGGCCACTTTAAAAAAATCCTTATTGGGTCATTATGAGGGTTTAAGGAGGGTTTTAGGCCTATTCTAGTGTTAATGATTGTTCATATAGTATTTCCCCCCAAATTACAAACTAAATCCTAAATATATTACCCAAGACCCTTACCCATATCTCCTCAAAGACTCAATATACCATTCAAAGCTTACATGCACCAATGATTATCAAAAGTTCCTTCTTAGGTCTATAACTCTTCATTTTTCATACAAAATATACATTCAAATTCATTTTCATGCTTTATCCTTGAAATCAGGTCCTAAAACATCAATATCACTCTTAAAAAAACCTCTTACATCTATGTCCAAACTCAAATAAACTCTATCACCTTGGAAACTAACTTTGATCCCTCAGTAGGCCATACTAGGTCTCTTTACACATTGGACCTAGAACTACTAGTCATGCTTAAACCTTGAACACACCTTGAAATCCTCTTTTACTAATATAAATACCTCATAAATATTTCATATGACCTCATACCATTCTAACATAATCTCACAATCCTCTAAACCTGATTATGATGCCTCATCATTCCCCTTAGGTTCTTATGGCAAGGTTTATGAGAAGATCACTAATGAAGAGCATACTCCTTTTATTTACTCTGAGAGTCATATGATTAACTCAACACCTTACTCATATGATTTAACACTTAATTAGACACCTTAAAGATCAAACACATCTATATGACCACCATCATGCCTCTACAAGCTAAGTCCATGCTTAAGAACTAGTACATGCACATAGACCTACTAGGTACCATACCACTTTGAGACCTCCTTGCCACTATAGATGGCCTATAAGACTAATTCACATATAAAAAATACATTATAGACTTTCTAAATATACCCATAAAATTTTTACACCACAATAATGTGCCAAGACTTCACACAGATTTCAAGGATTACTAAACCATTTTAAATTTCATCATGATCACTCAATTTACCTTAGACATCAATGACAGCCTTAATACCACAAACACACCAATAGGAACATACATAAACAATATGAAAATAATAAATAAATCATGAACATATAATCTTGGAGGCTTGTAGGAACACATAACTTTTAATTTTGATGATAAATAAGTGAAGTGTTTATGGTTCTATTTTATTGTGAATATGTTGCATGGCCTATTTGTGGAGCTTGGGAGAATCAGATGGGTCAATAGACTTAACCTTCTATAATCATCCAAAATTATAAATGATGTGAGATTGATATTTGTAACAAATTCATGAAATATTTATGGGCACAATTGGAGTAAATTGATGGTCTTTGGATTTTAATCATATGATAAACATATACATACTAGGACATAAAAATATTAAACCTTTTAGTCTAAAAGTCACATTAAAATAAAAATTGTGAAAAATTCAAGGATGAAAATGACTTAAGATACTATTTTGAGCTTAGATTATTACAAATTTTATTTTTCTAATGGTTGATTTTGTATAAATAACTCTTCTGAAAATTGCATCATACACTAATCATAGATATTTAGGCTTATAGCTCCCTAAGTAGGGGGTTTTCAACAATGGTTCCCTGTTTTTAATTTTTTTAAATGGGCTGTGTGTGTGTGTGTTAGGGTAAAAAAAATGGAGACTCATAGGGGAAAATACTCCTCGTTATTTTTAGAAACCAAAATTTTATAAACATATTATGGTAAAACTTAAATAATATAAAAAAGAATAAGTAAATCCAATTTATTGAATAAAAACTCTTACTTCCTAGTCTAACCTACTAACCTTCTTTGTACTCGGATGAGTGTGTGATATTGTGAAATTAATTTCCCTTGGTCATTAATATTTTGACAAAGGAAAAAATAAAATCTATAGGTTTCATCTTAAATTTGACCTTGCCACCATTGAGAAATAAAGCCTGGGTATTGCTCTATTACCATCTAAGAATTCATAAACCCAACAAAGATACCTATGGTTTCAATAAAAGCCTTAATATACTACAGATTAGGTGTACATATACCTATAATATTTTGATTAAATTACATATACCATATCAATTTTCCACTTTTTGTTGAGTCATAAATGGAGGAAGGTTGGGAACCACTTTTGCTTGGTTATATGAAAAGTATTCATCAATATGACCCTATCAATATATATCTATCTCTATGTTTATCATATTCTATCCAAGTTTTAACATATGAAAGTGAAGTACATTTTTTGAAATGTGAATATTTTATTTAATTTTGATGATTATAGCAGAATAAGTGCCTAAAGCTGAATAGGCCTATTCAATCTAAATAAAACTAGAATTTAGTCACAATACATACCTCTAACCCAGAAAGTCCAATACTATTAGAATAAATTTCCATGAGTATAAATTATTCTCCCTTTTACTATCATTCCATTTTCAACATTTATTTTTGGATCTAGTTTGGGAAATTTTTTGAGATAGTTATATAACCTAAGAAACTAAACTAGAAAGCATGAAACTAAGCTATTAAAAGCAACTAAACTAATCTAAAGGAAAATAAGTGCAAAAAGTACAAAATTTAATCTATAAATCATAAAATATAATCTATAAATTAATAAATCTAATCTATAATTTAATAAATCTAATATAATACTCTAAATATCAATTTATAGTTCACTCTAATGTATTTCTAGTTGGAACAGCCATAAAGTCATACTTTAAAAGCTTCCCATTAATTGGAAAATTAAGGTCCTTACCTTGGAGGTATTTTGACATGAAGTAATTATTTACTATAATTTCAAATACATAATATGTTCCAATCCATAATGGAGTTAACTTATCATGCTTTCATTTCTTTTCATATGCTTTATCTCAAAGGAGCATTGGGTCTGAAAGCCTAAAATCCTTGATCTTGGATCTTTTTTTAGACCAGTGTTTGATAATATCTTGATGCTTTCTAAAGTTATGTAGTTCTTCAATTCTTATGTCTTCAAATTAGATTATATCATGTAGTCTATAATTTATTCTCTCATCTTCCCCCATGTACTCTAGCATAGATTGGTAAGTCAATAGTTTCAGAGTGATGGGAAAGACTGGTTGTCATCCATACACCAATAGAAAAGGTGAAGCCTTGAGAGCTTATTTGTGCCTACTTTTTCCTTCCAATAGTACATATATAAATAATATATTCCATTCTATTGGTTTATTATATGAATATTTATGACATCCATTAGATTCTTATTAGTTGACTCAACTACACTATTTCCTTTTGGGTAATGGTTTGAAGATAACTTGAGGGTGATCTAATTATGGTAGGCTCATTTTGTGAATTTATTAGATTACAATGTTAGACTATTATCACATACCAATGAAATGGGTGTGCCAAAAAAAGTAACTATATTCCCTTATAATAAATTGATGACATATATAGCTCATGAATTATTGGTATCAATAGATTATGTCCATTTGTTATAGAAATCTATAGCTATGAGGATGATCTTGTACCATATTAAATAATTTGGATTTATTACCCTAAAAAAGTCTAAGGCCCATTTGGAAAAATTGTGTCCTTGAATGACTAGATGTAAATCCATATATGCATTCACTTCTCTCTTTTCTAAAAACTATCACTCATGGAAAATTATGTCATGGTTATAGTGATGTTTGAATATTGTAGGCTAGTAGTAACACATCCTTAGAAACTTATGGGTTGTAGTATTTCCATATGGGTTCCCATTGCCAACCTTATGATGTAGGTTTTTAAGTATTTCCTTAGCTTCCTCTTTTTAAATGCACCTTAGGTAGATGCCTTCCTAATTATTTCTACAAATGACCCTTTTTATGATCATGAAGTGAGTTAATTTAAGCATGAGGGCTCACTATTTTTCTCTACTCAACTCTACAGGGCATATCATTGTAATTAAGTAATGAATGATATGTAAGTACCATTCTCCTCATGTCACTTAGGATTAATTGATTTGTTTAATGTGGATGCATGAGTTAGTTTGAGTCATTAAATGGATGAGGCCCTATCCTATTACCATTTTATTTGGTCTAATTTCAAGGTCAACCTCCTAAAGTTTGGCCATCCATTTCTCTCTCCTTTACACTAATTCATTTTAACTAAGCTTGAGTTTGATGGTAGGGTTGGGGATAATGGCATATTTCTTAATTCATATAATATAATGTTTAAATTACTTGATGGATTTAATTAAGGCATACATCTAATTTTCAATCTTGGAGTACTTTAGTTCTACATCTTTCAACTTGGTATTGAGGAAGGCAATGGGATGCTCATTATATTCTACATTTTATGTCAATACCAAAAAAATGGTATGTTCTAAAGGGAATGAATAAAGATATAAATATTTAATAAAATTTGGGTTGACAAGGACTAGGGCTTGATCAATAATCATTTTGATATCTTGGAATAATTTATTGGTTTTTGTCATCCACTCAATCTTAGCATCCTACTTTAACATATCATTTAATGGTTTGATGATTTATATTAAACTAGAAATAAACATTCTCACAAAGTTAATCTTGCCAAATAAAGACTTTAGTTCTTTTTTTCGGGGTGGATTTAGCTTGGATATGTCTTAGACACAGTCTGGGCTGATGGATATCCCCTATTTGTTGATAGTATATCCCAATAATTTCCCTTTAGTTACTTCAAAAATGTATTTATTAGGGTTTAAATAAGTTCCATACCTCTTGCATCTATCTAGGACTTTCTATAGGTGGTTTATATGGTCATCTCTATTTTTGTAAAATATGATAAGATCATCCATATATATTATAATGCACTTCCTAGTGGTCCTTGAAAGGTGAAATCCATCACTCTTTTTAAAGAGGCCCCTATGTTGATTAGGCCGAATGACATACTTTTATATGAAAAAGTCCCTCATTTGGTAGTGAAATTAGTATTCATCTTATCTTATACCTTAACTAATACTTAGTTATAGCATGAGAATATATCCAAGAAAGGCATTATCTCTGAGCCACTTACCATCTATATTACTTCATCTAGAGAAGGTATGGGATAATTATCCTTTTTTGAGGCTCTATTTAACTTATTGAAATCCCCACACAACTTGATTAATCCATTTTTTTCCTAACTAGTACTCGATTAACAACCCAAGTTGATTGCCTAATTGGGAAAATAATCTTAACATCCAAGATATTTTATACCTCACTCTCTAAAAGATTCCAAGACTAGATTTACTGGCCTCTATCTCAACCTAAATGGATTGTATGATAGTCTTAAAGGGATGGCATGGGTAATAACCATGAGATCAAGGATATTTGGTTTTTCATATGCCCAACCAATGGCATCCTTGTAATCTATAAGTAATCTCTTCATCGTGTGTTATTTAAATTTGTCTACAACTTAGACCTATATTCACCAGTTGGGGAGCCTTGTTAGTCCCCAAGTTTTTGTTGGTGAAATTAGACTTAGTTACCTTTAGTTGTTTCTACTTTTATTCCTGAGGATTGACACCAAAATATTATTCCAAAAAAGTCATGCCCAAGGGAATTTGATTGTGTTTCAGCTATAAAACACCTTCTTCACCCATATCTTTAGTCTACAAAGGCTATAATTTTCCTTCATCTATTATATGGGCCTAAAAATATCCTTAAATATTTATGAACTATGTTATTTTATAATCATCATCAAACATTTAGAATTTGTGCACATTATTAGGGACATAAGGGAATGAGACCAACTCCACTAAATATTTCATTATTTTGGACTCCTGAAGTGGTATTAGATTTGCATCAAAGGATAATAATGAATCATTTATTTGATTATTTTCCCTTGAGATGGCCTTAATTCCAAATGCTTCAAAGGATTCAATTAATTCCCTATCTTAGTGGTTATACTTGTTTGGGTATGCAAGCTTACACTGGTAATTTTGTTAATCTAGTATTAATTAGATCTAAATCATTGAACAGTATTATTTGTTTGGAATTATATTTTAATGAAAATTATAAGCCTAAGATTAGGGATTCATATTTAGATCTATTTTTGGTGTAGGGAAACTTCAATCCATAAGAATCTAGGTAGTACTTACCTTCTAGGTTTTTTAAGGCCATGCATATTCTAGAACCTTGTATTGAACAAGTTAAATTGAAGTTTAGAGTCAAAAATTAATAATGAAATTTAAGTTCTTGTCTATGAAATTATTTTTTGGTGGTGAAATGTATACATCTACATGTGTCAATAAAAATTTGACTTCCTCATTCTTAGTGTTGTTCTCAGTAATCAAGTACTTAATTTTGGTCTCTTTATCCACCCTAATTTTATTTGGTACCCCATTCTAGAGTAGGCATATGTGGGATTAAATTTTGGACAGGTACCTATTTATCATCTTTGACCAATCTTGACTTAATAATAATTTATATGATTATGGGATATCAATGACTAGGATGTCCATAGTTTACTACATATGTGGCTTTAATGTTAGTTTCATGAACACATTTGTTAATTCTCTAACACATTGGACTAAGGATTTATCCAACTATAATACTAATATTTTTGAATTTTTAGGATTTAAACCCAAATTTTGTCAAATAATTATAGGCATCAAATTGGTTGATGCCTTAAAGTCAATGAAATACTTGTGTACATTTTTGTTGAACATTTCAGCTATCATTAGGAATGAATAATCCTTATGGTTTATGCTTATACATCATTAAATTTTCATTAGTAGTTTTTGAATTTTTAGAAGTACTCCCTATTAGGGCCTTGATTATTAGTTCCATCTATTCAGTGAACTGAGGTATCTCATGAAGATTGATATTGGCTCTAATCTTTTTCATGTATTTAATAATATCATGTCATCCCTATCCGTAATGCTTAATATTTTGTGATTGGTATTTTTTTATTAGGAGGAGGTTTATTATACCTTCTATGTGGATGATAATGATCTATTTTTTTTAGTTGAATATTTTTATTAGCATTTAGATCGGGATTATTAGTGGCACTAATATTGGGAGGTGTTGAAGAAGTCATAGGCTATTTGCTTTTGAAGTTATAATTATTTTTGACCTAGTATTTATATAAATAATTAACCTCATATATGTTATCCTCAAGTTCACTATCATATTCCCTTGGAAAGGGGAAGTTTTTTGTGTTAAATACCATATCCATGTTAGGGTTTCCTAAAGAATTTAATGAATATGGATCTTACTGACTAGAAAAATTATCTTGCCTTCCGACTTCCTCCTGGAAGATCTCATAAGTAGTGTAAAACTCAATACATTCTACTTCCCCATGTTACATGGTTTTATGGACTCAAAAATAGTTTAGAATTGATGTGTCTATAATATTAATCTCTAGAATATTATTAGAAGGAACATGATGTTCTTAATTATTCCCAAAATTGTTGAAAAGCCTATTGTACCTTTCAAACCCATAACCCTGATGGTTCTAATTAGAGTTATGTCCACCAATATTACACATATGTTTATGTATGTTAAGAAATTCATTCCTCATATTATATACCATGCTCTAGATGGATTCCATATTAGTATTAGTTTCATTGGGAGCATTGTACCATGTGGAAGTTTTATTAATTGGTACATAAGGTTGTCTCTCATCCTAATGGGGAGAAGCATAATTATTAAAGAAATAAGAATGATGATTTTAGTTAACATGGGTTAAAGGTAATTTATTATTGATTGAGGTCTAGTTTTGTGCCATAACATTTGGGTTACATTAAATATTGGGTTAAAATTTAGGTAGATAGGTCCAAGACTAAGTGGAGTAAATGATTATAATTGAGGATATAGTTATTTTTCTACATTAATTACCTCTGTGTAAGCTAGGGGTAAAGTATCAATACTGATATACCTACACAAAAATATAGTAGTCATGAAATTTAAAGCATTTTTATATATTTCTAAGGTCAATGAATCATTAGACTAATAGATAAATTCCAATTTTATATACATCTTTTGAAATCAAGTATTGAAGGCTCATATTAGATCATTGCACTCCCATATCACATAGGTAAAGTGTTGATAGATAACACTTACATTGGTAACTTAGCTAAATTGAGCTAGGTAAATTGTGATTGACCCTTTTTGGATATTTAAAAATTAATCATAAGCTATTTTTTTCAAAGTGATAGGGAACAATCTACAAGCCATGTCCTTGTGAGTTACATTCAATATACCTAAGGTGGATTTGAAAGCCTTTATATGTTATTCCATAATATTTCCTCCTAATAGAGATAAAGATAGGACAAATTTATCTAGGTTACTAAGAAAATAATGTACCACTCCTATGATATTTGTAGCCATGCATGTCAACCAATTCAAGGCTTGAGGTGGGGGATTAGGCTGAAGTAGGTGATTAAGAGCTGGGTTCTAAGGATGGGACATCGAAACTATTATAAGATAAGTTTGTCTTCCTAGGGATGATAAATTTACACTAGGTTTCCTAAAAATACCTTTATTATACCTAAACTTTATATGGATCTCTAAATGTGGTTGTAATAGGTTACTATCTAAAATTTAACTTGTTAATCATCTAGGTTCAACTAACATAGCTCAAGTGATTTTAATCCTTAAGATAGAGGTGGAAGATGGAGACCCTCCTTATAGAACCAATTTTGAAAATATTATTAATGTAGGTTTTATACACACTCCTAGATTTTCATATGAGGTTTCATATACCATTTTTGTATCAATGAACATGATCACTCAAGGGCATGAGTTGTAGGGTATTTAGTTTTATAACAACTTATTGGTGGAATAATGATTTGATCAACATATATTGTCTACCATGAGTGAACTAGATATGGGTGAACCCAAATCCACTTAGAGTTAGTGTGAGGATAATTATTTCTAAGTAAGGTGGGTAGGATTGTAAATTAAATTTAAAAATAGGAAAAAGTAAGGTAGAAAAGGAAGGTATGTGGAGAATCCAAAGACAAAGCCTTTCATTACTAGTATTTTATCTCAAGTAGGACAAGGTATTTAGAGAAATACTTGTTTAAAGTTGTTATAGAATAAAAATAATAAAATATAGTTAAAGATTAAAATTTAATAATAACACAATATTCTCAAACATGTAAAAATCAAAGCTTGCCTAATTGCCAGATTATTGTTGCACATCTATAAGAGGATTATGATAAACATGTAAAACATTTTCAAATTATATATAGATGAAAAAAATAGATTTTTAAAATATATATCTCATACACAATTTTAATTAGTAATATAAAAAAATCATAGAATGTCCCAAGAAATCCATAGAGTTGGATGAGAATAAATATTTGCACTTCAAAACCAAGTTAAACAAAACTTCATTAAATTTCCTATTAATATTAACAGCCAAAATTGTCCTCCCTTTATGACTGAGAGGTTTCATGTATTTATAATATTTCTAAGGGGAAGGATTCATATATTCAATATTTTCCTAATTTTACAAGTCCAAAAATAGATCCTTTAGTTCATAACTCATGCAAGAATTCATGTTACAATGATAAAAGTAAATATGGATTTTATAGCCAAAAAATAATTATGCATGTAATATAATAGATAGGGAAACAAATTAATATTTTGATGACAATCATGAAAATACATAATTATTATAAAATTGGAATAATGATGCCCTAATACTTCTTTAATTAGTCGATGAAGACACTGTAGTTGTAACTACGGTGTAGGTTGAGAGATCTATGAAGATATGGGAACTAAATAATAGCTATACACATAATAGACCTATAATCTACCTCTTTATAATTTAAGAACTCACCAAGTGCATATTATACTTAAAAATTTGTATCTATTACCTCAAAATTAAGTAGTGAAGGCTTCAAAGTCTTGACTACTTCTATCATTAACCTATCTTGCTCTACCTCTAAAATTTTTAATTCAACTACTATGGCCATAACCTTGTCACTTTGTCTTTATTAAATCTCACCAATGGTATAAATTATTCATTGATCTTATATAATGTAACTTCCACTTATTTTATGAATTATTTATCGCTAAGTAGAGAAGGTTGTAAAAATTAGGTCAACTCACTCATTCCCCTATCTATGTTATGACCCTATTTACTCACATGTAAGCCAAAATTTGTAATGCTTCAATCTCATGATTTAAAAAATAAATAAATTCTTCATATATATATATATGATAATTTAGGGAATAATCCATTTTTGGAATCACGTAATTAAGGCACCAAGAAGTGTACATGCTGGTCATCAAATTAAGATGATAAGAAGCATTGATTGTAGAACACTAGAATAGAAAGTTCAATATCCTTTATTATTCCTTCATATTGTTCAATTATATAAAAATATCTTCTCTATGGGGTTGATTGGTTGACCTAGATACTCTAATATTTAGAAAGATTTTATATATCTTTATAGCTACACACTATACCTTGGCAATTATCTCTTGAGGAACCTAAATAATATTATTTTATTTCCATATCTTCAAGGCCTCCTTGGTGATTTGGTGTATTTATTTTAGTAATGACCTAGTAGAATAAATAAGAGTATGAAAATCATCAATGTAATAAAAATGGTCATTAGGGTTTTTTAGTCTTTTGGCCAGTTAAACAAGTTATCTCTATATTCAAATTTTATCTCCCTTTTTATCTGTCTATTTATTATTTTCCTCCTCTTCAGTATCTATATGGTGGCACTCTCTTTGTATAGTACATTACTATAACTTTGGGAAGATATATTATAACTAGATTTTTCCTTTCATCTTCTACATTTTGCATCTAACTTACCCTTTGAGGAGTTATTAATTCATTTATTTTTCCTCTTTAGACATGTTTTGAAGATGTAGAGGGTTAAAAGGTCATAGTAAGGGATGTGGTCACTCGAAGAGATATGGTTTGCAGTCATGTAGTTATTTCTATAGGAATTTGGGAAGATATTTTCCAACCACATTCTATATAAAGGATTATTTCATTGGTATGACCTTACCTAATAATTTGGTCAAGCTCATGGAAAATCTAGTAGCTAGGGCATGGGAAGTGTTTATGATTAAAATTGTATTGTTTCTAACACCATCAATGGGAAGTTTCAGGAATGTGGGACTTGCAACCTGAAACAAGCTCCAAATTTTAAAGAAGCTGGCTCTTCTTTATATCAAGTGTGTAACGGGAAAAGGGATAAGAATTAAACAGAAACACAAGTGTAATGAAATAAAATCTAACTATAGCGATGTGCCTGAATTTAATTTGACCCTTAATTATAAGCATATTCAAACTATATATATAAGGTTCAATTACATTAAATAATGAACAAGGCATGATCAATGTAAAAGATAAAAACAATAGAAATAGAGGCTCATAATTTAGACTAATTTTGTAGTGACATAGAAAAATATCAACAAAGGCACAGAACTCAATTTTCTTATTAATTCTCCAGTCACATAAAAGGCATAGAAATATGCACAATTACATAAACATTCTAACTCAAGAAAATAGAACAAAGGCAAATGATATTCCTGATCATAGCTAAAAAAGTATAAAAAACTCTTGACAATAATCTCTCAAAAAAAATTCTCTCTATCTTCTGGTCATGATTTTGGTGATCTCTGCACCCCTATTTATAGCATTGGATTAGCTCTAGATTGTCTGCTCATTCCCAATCTAATGGCCTAACTGAACTCTAACTAAACTAGAAGTGTCTAACATAGGATATTTCTTGGATTTGAAACATTCTATCTTCTTGAAAGTTTATTGGCTAAAATAGATACCTAGGATGCTTCCCACTTTCAAACATGAGAGGACACTTGGCCAATTCCTTTACTCTACTTGAAAACCTTCTTATTATTTAGGAGGCACCAAAACATGACACTTGTCATATTTCACAGTACCTACTAAAGTCACACAACACTTTCCATGTAACTTATACTCTTTTTATGTCTTTGCTCAGGAGTGTTCTACCTTTGACATCTATCATAGTCTGATTCTTCAAAATTATAAAAACCTATAGAAAATGGGACCCATAGCATTTCTTGCCTGAGCAACTTCAAAAAGGGAACAGGGATAGGTGGCACTTTCCACACATCTTTAACCAGGGACATGTGGTGGTCTCTACTACTTTTAGCTATCTTTTGAGATTCCTACACAAGGTGACACTTATTGGTCTCCACATCACTCTATCTATACTATAGAAACATTTAGTTCTTGTTTCATATTTACATAGATGGTGACACTTTGTGGCTTCCACCTGCCTTAAAAATAGAACCTGGGACGAAGTGAAGATAATCTAGATGTTGACACGTGGTGGCTTCCACTTTCTTTAACTAGGGATACGTGGAATGTTCTATTGCTTTTAGAAAAGCATATTGAAACCTTTTATGGTTTCCACCAGGCACCTTCCACTTGATCCTGAGAAAAGCTTATTGAAAAGAAGATTTTGAGACATATAAGAAACATGAAATGTGGATGCTGACACTTTTTGTGCTCCACTATATTACTATGGGGCACATGGCATGTCCCGACCAACTTCTAGAAATTTTGAAATGTGCCTCAGTTGATGACACTTGGCAACTTCTGCTTGATTTTAACACTTAGACAAAATTAAGGAAAAAAGAAATTTGAGCCCATGCTCTGAGTCAAAACTTTATTGTCTCAAACCAAAGTGTGCACAGATAAAAATTTTGAATCACGCAATTGAAAAATAAAAATAAAATGTAGATTATTTTTTACTCTACAATTATTGGTGACCCCAAAGACTTTTGAGCCTGCTCAAAGAGAATTCATAACTCTCTCATGATCAAATGTGATAGAAAATTGTAGCTTCAGTAAAGTTGTTTCATAAGTAGATCACTCATCATCTGATAATCCCTACTTATTTTGTAGTTCATTGAAGGCTAAATCAAGGTTGATGATATCTTTGTGTGAAAATTTCTAAAAAAAATGAACTGTAGCCTTCAATTTAAATTCAAGCTATGAAATGGGAATCAAAATAGCTTCTACTTCAGGCATTGATGAATCATCCCTTAAATCCTAAAAAATTACCTAATCAATCATCAACACAGTGTTGTCATCAAGAAAAGGGGAAGGAAGACCTAATTGCACTAGGTCTTTAATATGTTGTTTCATTTCACTGATTCCTTCTTTCATCACATCTAGAAGCTCTCTATAATTGATTGTTGTAGAATTGTAATTGAGAACCTCATTCACTCTTTTAGCAGTGACCATTCTGTCATTAATCCCTACTACTGATAACATTCCATTAGTTACATCATATAGCTTTTGTGACAGCATTTGGGAGTCCAACACTCTCATACATATAGTAGATAGAGTGTCTTCTACTAAAGTCTCCACCTTTTCACAAATTTTTTTTGCATTTAGCAGAAAGGTTAGAGAAGGTCTAAGTTGAGTAATCTTCTAAGAGATTCTTTTGCATATTAATTAATAAAGCTCCTTCACCAGATTTAACACCCCTACATTCTTTGGCCTATTAGCCAACTCAAACATCAACTATTCTTCCCTTTGTCTCTTGGCTTGAAGTTGGGCCTATATATCCATGGTATTATTCTACTCACTCATTAGCTTTTGTTGAAGTTGAGAAACTTGTAGCAGGCTTTCCTCACATTTTTCCTAAAATGCTACCTTTTCCTGTCTTAAGGTTGTCATCACATCCTTCACCTGCATCAGCCCTACTTTTAAAGAATCATTTTGGGTCTGGATAGCCTGATGAGTTTGAAGAGAAATAGTATCTTTCAACAGTTTATTGAGACTCTCTATTTCATTCTTCTTAGTATTAATCTTTGTAGTCAAACTGCTATAGTTTGCCTTCTCTTGGGCTAGGTCAACCTCTATTTTCTATAGCTTCTTTGATATTTTCAAATAATCTTTAGCTACTATAGAAGTAGATTCATTTAACAGATCAACCTTATCTTGTGGTCTGAATAGAGACATGTCTATAGCCACTTCATTCATTGTGTAATCTTCTAGCTGCATCTGCTCATTTAGCTTGACTATATTTGGTGACAAATGGGTCACCATCAGTTGCTACTAGATTGGGTCAAATTGTGACCTCAGATGTGGTGTAGCCAAGGATTTATTATCCTTTATCCTCTTTTTCTCCCTTTAAGCTTCCCTCACCTTCTTAACAACATCTGCTTGAGTTTGGAAGGTAGAAGGAGATGCAATGTGCCCACCCACAAAAGGATAACCTTGTGGCAAGCCATATGGAATAGCCAATATTTGGCTATGGGCAATATGAGGAGGTATTTTCTTTGGAATAGAGGTGGAAAAGTGAGGCAATGATATAGCTTGAGTATGGATAGATGGGGCAAAATGAGAAATGGACATAGTAAAGGTGCTACGGAATGCCATTAGGTTAGATGGAATCATCACCCCTAAAGGGGAAGAGAAAGATTAAGAAGAAGGGGAAACAATACTTACCTAAGGAGAAACCAAAATACTCTATGGTTGGTGTTGTGAGGGTTCTGACCTCTCCTCTAAATCAAGTTTAAATCTTATCCTCTTATGTTTCCTTGGTGTTTCTTCTTTTGGTTATGATTCCTTTTCTTCAACATCTACCACTGCTACTAGTGGTGCTTGTGTAGAACTGGGAACATCAAGGATTGAAGCTGATGAAGAAGATTTTGGTGGTGAAGATACCACAAACTTTTGTTTTTCAATGATACTAAGACAATGGGGCCAAACCATTACAGTGACTGAAGCTGAGGTTTACCCTGGAGTGTATGATGTTTGACTGGATTTTGCTCTGGCTTCTAGCTTTGATCCTTTAGTCAACTCTATTGTGTGCTAAATGATGTCTATATTATATTCATGATGTTCTTCATAGCTATAGGCTATGAATCTGTCATACATTTTGCATAATTTAATTAGTCTTCCTCTTGAGTTACAAACTTTCCAATTTTTTACTTTCTCCCTTCACTCACCTCTATTTCAGAATAATATGCTTTGTTTATCTATAACCCTTTCTTCTATAGGCCTACATCTTCTAGATCAAATAGGTTTTCTAAAGTGATTAAGCCTTTTGGAAGCTTATTATTCTTTAACTATATAATTTGATCCCCATATGCCTCTTCAATTTTTGGTTATAATTGATTAGCAATATCCCTTGATTATTGCAAGAATGAGAGTACCTAAGAATCATTTTCAACTACTTGCCAATTCTCATCATTGTCTAGGATAGTTGACCTTATTATAACTTTTATTGACTCATTGTTAACTAATAGGCTAGTTGTTGGATCAAACTATGAGCCAATCTGTGCCATCCTATCAGCTTTAGAATTTTGGGTTTTTGGAACTACTTCAATATTAAAAGATTCAAAATCTTCTATTAAGTCCCAAATTATGTGTCTATAGGATCTCATCCTTACATTTTTGGCTATTGCCTTTTCCCTAATTTGCTTCACCACTAATTCTGAATCTCCTTTTACTATTAAATTCTTTATTTCCTTTTTCTTGGTTAAAATGAGCCCATGAACTAAGGATTCATATTCAATATCATTATTGGTACAAGAAAATTGGAAATGAATAGCTCTCAAAATTTTCTCCCCATTTGGAGCAACAAGACAAATTCCTGCTCCAGCACCACTTTTACTTCTAGCCCCATCAAAATTTAAGGTCTAGATTTCTAAATCTTTTTCAGATTCTTGAGTAGTTGGTGTCTTTTCCCTTAAAACATTTGGGATTTAATGATCTTCATCAAAAATGACATAAGTGCCTAGATCATTAGAATCATAATTTCCATATGGATCACTATGCATCATAGCTAACAAATGGTTATTTTCCTCTTCTTGGTCATATTCAGTCCAATCACCCAACTCTTCAACAAAAACCCTTTCTTCTTTATTTAATATAGCATGATCTAGCTCTAATTTTAATGTTGGTTCATTGGTGATGTGATCTTTTGATAGTGGTTTAGATAGAATTTTCATCTTTGAACCATATTTTATTCTTAGGATAAGGTGAGACCAATCAAGGGACATATATCTTCCTATTTTGGCTATAAAGTCTCTGGATAAACATAAACCAAAAATAAGAGGTATATCTATGACTACTACATCTTGATTGACAATTATATTAGGATAAGTATATAATTGCAATGGGAGTTGTTTAGTTCTCCCTATTGTTTGTACTGATTTGCCATCTAGCTACATAACTCCTTTAGTAAGTGGTTCATACTTTATTTTTAAAGCATCAGCTATTTGCTTAGGCATAGCTATAGTACTAGCCCCTGAATCTATCAAGGCATTATGAAAGCATTTCTTTCCAACTATCAGAGTCAAATAGAAAGGCTCTAGTTTGGATTTACTTACGTCTACTGCATTATTTAAAAGGGTTGTTGTCTTCAGAAGAACTGTGTCCTTGAACTTCTCTTTATCAACAAGTCCTTCTTTGGTGCCATTATGTTTAGGCACTGCTTGGCCTTTTAGAGCTTCTTGTAATAGTGTGTTTTGTTTAGGACTAGCTAATATGTCCCATATTGATACTTATTTTGGAGTCCTCTTTAGCTATTCCACTGCATTCATTAGTCCTAATGCTTGAGTTCTTGGAAAATAAGGATACCTTGCTTTTTCTTAAACTTGTACAAGAATCACTTGGTTTTATACTGGCTAAGGCACTTCTTGTCTAACAACTATGTTTATTTGACCTTGAAATGGAGGATTCTTAATTAACTTGATTATTTTCAACTTCAGGCTATTCCATCATTCTTCTCTTTGATCTAGTATGGTAGTATGATTACACCACTGGTTTCTTGGAAGTAAAAGATTTATCCAAGAATACTAATTCTTCATCTTCAACCCATGAAAACAAAGCATGTTTAGGGGCTATTTATTCTTCTTGTTGTAAATACATCCCTTGAATCTAAGCCATCAAGACCAAATTTTGCATACCAAGAGACTAATAAGTTTGTGCATCTAAAGTACTGGCAAATTATCCATCCATTGTTCTCTGCTCTACAACCTTTTATTGTAGATTACCCATGGTACAATCTCTAGGTGTATGAGAATTATTATAAGGGAAATACTATGGATTGGTGTTATCTACATAATTATTTTTCCCTTGAACAATCTACCTATTTGGATTTGGGGGAATAGTCTGTGAGGGTGTAGGGACTGCAACTAATTGGTTTGTTGGTTGATGATTATTTTGCCTTTGATGACCTTGATATTGGTTTGGTTGTGATGGAAATCTATTTCCTTGATAGCCTTGATATTGAGGTCTAGTGTAAGGATTATGTTGTCTCTTTATGTTAATTAACTCATTAGAAAATGTCCTTAAGATATTCTTGATATCATCCCTCTCAGATGACTAGATAGGGACAAGTTCTTTAACATGTCATTGAGGATATTTATACATAGACAAAGGTGGGGCTATGGAATTAGGGGCTTATTGAGGTAATGGCAAGGTAATTTCTAGAAACATAGGCATGGGAGGCCTTGGGGGCAACTTTTTAGCATCTATTAAATTATTTTCAACTCTGACTGCATAGCCATAAGCTTCTAGTAGAGTTTGACCTCCAAGTGACTGAATCATAACTAATATATCTAAATTTAAAGCCTCAAGATAAAACACTATAGCCATACCTGGTAATGGTATAGTTGT